>JAHZNA010004430.1:0-11743 GCA_027743935.1 Sinodicranocentrus sp. ZH6
GAACAAATTCTGAAAAATAAAGATTTACCCTTCATGGTTTAGATAGAAATCCCAGTTGCTAAATTCAATCCAGTTTGAAGTATGTAGTGTATGCTATTGTGTAGCATTTCAATGTGTATTGTATCTCCCGAATTCAATATTACTGCTGCCCAGATGAGATGATGAAGCTTAAGTAAGGCTGCTGCGTATTCAGCCCCGCCTTGGATATTACTTACTTAATAATGTGTAGATTGAAAAAAAATCTTAACAAGGTCTCATCCCTTTTCAACGACAAGCAAAGCACATACCGTCACTCTTTTTTTACATCCCCTCACTGCAGATTGTATAATGCTTAATGCATGCACGAAAAAAGTCAGCGATATAATAAGAAACGAAGAAAAGTGAAATAAGAAGGAAAGCTGAGAGTCCAAGCATGCCACAACATTAACTAGAGATCATAGTGTGTATAGAGTCATGACGAGGAGATTTTGATCATCGTCATCATCATCCCCTCACGAAACCAAATAGCTAAACCACGAATGGACCACAAGAAAATAAGAGACGTCTCTCCACCACCTCCGACTCTTGTGTACAAAAGGAAATCGACGAAGAGGCTCTCAGATCATGAAGCTAGTTAGCTCCAGAGCACATTGAAAATATTTCGATTGTGTTGACGAAAGAAAAGATGCAGGAACTGATAGAAAAGAAAACATATTCTGATTCGAGACAAGGAAATAGACTTCTGGAGACGGGAGACAAACACAAGGAAAGAATCAAGGCACCAGCAGCAGTCAACACAACAAAGTTTGATGGCTTTTCCCTATATTAACTTCTTTTATAATGGAATATAAGGGGATGGATTGTTACATGATATGTAAAGCAGTTCCTTCCTATCTCAAAAGTCACTGAAAGAAAAGACAAGTAATAAAAAAAGGATCCAGAAAAATACTCTAGTTGAGATTAGTTGCAGATGTAACTGTAATCTCCCAATTTATCAATAAACTCTGCTCTTGTTCACTCTCACTCTGTAGACTAAACAAAATCTTTGTAGTTTGGACTGAGTGGAAGAATTGAAGCTATAAAAATTGAAACTTGAATTCATAATTGTGCCTCTTACACTCGTCCAGAATTCTTTGATACGTGTGATCCATTTTGTTTCTTATCTTTATGACATGACGTAGAAATTTTTACTTCTTGTCATGTCGAGCTCGTACAAAACAAAGTAATAAGTTTTGTGACACTAAAACTTAAATGAGAAGAGAAGTATGTACAAAGAATCTCACACACTAGGTTAAAAAGTTTTCAGACAGTTTTTTTTTATCAAAGTCAATAAGTCACCCGTTGAGATAAATATGATTGCCACATAAACTTCTACCCTGAGGGAAGGAAACCTCTAGGAAAAAATGCCATCCTGTATTTACTTTAGAAGTGAGTGAGCCCTCAAGTTAACTTGATAAGAAAATATATGAACCTTTTTTATTCTCCTTTGGTACTACTTATAACAAGATGGGTAGTAGGGTACATATTTTTGAGACAGTAAACCTGACAGTCTCAACAAGACAACCAACCCTTGGGGTTACTCTGTATTTTGTCCAGGTTCCAGACTCGAATTCAGTAGTTAATACAAACATTACGAGCAATCTTATTATGTTACATAATATTTTCTTCGGACAAAATCCCACGAAATACTTTTTTCCTATCTGGTAGTAATGTTCCATGGCATCTCTATCTTGATCTTTGTCTTTTTACTTCTTATACTACCTCCTTCCTGCAGGTCTACTTCAACCATTGTGAGAAAAAAACACTCCATGTCCATTCCACCACTTGAGCATGCACACACACGTATTACATAATCATCAAGAAAGCAGGAAAAAAGCTCATTGTATCCGATGACAGAGTATATGACGGAGGGCTGAACCCCTCGAAATTAAAAATACACAAAAAATGATATATTGTGACATTTGGGATTTGAGAAAAACTCTAAATCAGAATTAAGAAGACCCTTTTTTTCTTTCTCCTTCTCTGTAAGAAAAATCTTCTTGAATTACACATCTCCTCTCATCTTGTGGGCATGTGGTTTCATAAGAAAAAGAGAGAAGAGGGTTGCATCCTAATTTTTTGAATTTTCATCTCCTTGTGCTCTACCTCATTTAACTGTGCATTACTCACTCTCCGATCCGTATTCAATAAAAAGAGTCTGGGCACATGTTCCTCATGCGCATACTTTACTTTTACTTGTAACTTTTCGAGCTCAAATTTAGGTATCAGGGATAAATATCACCAGCTGTACATGATGTTCCCTCCTTCCTTCTTTAAGGATTTTCTCTCATGTACATATTTTCATGTTTTATGCCCCCACACATTAAAACATGCAAAAGCCCAACCTCAAGAATATTATTATGTATACCTATACCACAACCTGTGAACATTCTTTAGTAAATAAATACCCGAATTGATTGACGCAACTGTCAGACTTTATTAAGGTTCGGTTACATTATTTAGTAATCTATCCTCATGATATGTGTGAGAAGCTGAGTGGCTTGGCTGCACGATGAAAGTGCTATCGTAACGTATAACATACATCAAAAAGGTACTTGTAACAATCCATCCCTGATCATATTACCATCATCATCGACTCATTCCCTGGTTGCCTTCTTGTCCTAACTAATAATAATATTTGCAAGGTTGAAATGAAACGATCCCACGATCTAGGTGGCCTGCTGACTTCGCGTTTTGAATCTTCTTGAGACGAACCTCTCTCTCCCTCTCCTGAACATTTTTTTTCTGACTTGGACAACACACCACAGTTGCTTGTTTGTTTGCTTGATCCAAGTCGTTTTGCCTGCCTGGAGGTATCATCATCTCATCATCATGGGCTGCTGCATGGGCTTGTCTCGTTTGTTTTCTTGACTCCAATTTTTTTCTAATTTTTTTCTCCTCTAGTGCCCACACTCCGTTGGGGTTTCTCCCTGATATGAATTTTTCTGAGTAAATAAAAATCTGAGATTTCAACAAGCTCAAAAAAATCTTTTATTCCCTTCTTATAATAAACCAGTAACTAGCCCTCAAGCACAGTAATTGACTACTTGATCAGGTTCTTGTGAAGGGTTAATCATTAAGTAAGACAACGCTTTCCCGTGGCATTTATAACAAGCCATCATGATAATTTGACTTGGTAAAAAACAATAGAGGAGATTTAAAGAAAAAATGCAAAAAATCTTTTTTTTTTCAAAACTAAGCTGTTATTATGTACACATTATGATATGTATTTTAATTTGATATGATCGATATGATATGCATGTATGTAGAAATACGAACATATGCCTCATGTATGCAGCCCTACATGCAATATCTAGATTATGATTAAATAAATGCTACTTCCATGCATCTTCTCCTTTTCAGATATTTTTTGACGTAATACCAATCACTAAACACATAAATGAAGGGGAGAGAAACCCACATAGTTAGTTTTTATTCTTTTGGTTCTGCTCGTTTATTTTATGATATGATGACCATTATTGGATAACAGGTAGAGAGAATTGTAAATACAGCATAAGATTATCATCTTCCATGTAGATGATCCATCCTCATCAATTGTGTAACAGTTCACAAAACAATAGATAGATGCATATTATACCTGGGTAATACTCTGTGCAATAGCTAGGTTTGGAAAGAACCAACCAGCAATTCAGACCAGCATGGAAGCTATAGATAATTTTAAGTTGTGAAGTGAAAACACAGCTGGAACTGGCTGGCAACTCGATGCGGATGGATGTGTGTAATGCCATGGTTGAGAAAATGAGACTTTCGACCGGACAAGATGAACGAGATGAGCCCGCCCACCGATTACCATTATAACCTCATAATTAAACAAACCATCTGCTATAAAAATCCCCAACTTCTACTAACAAGTTCATTGTTAACAATGGTTAACAGCCAGCCAGTCGTGAAGGTTGAATTAAATAATGCAACAATGATTATGTTCATACAAAGGTCTCCACATAGGTTTACTTACACTGGGTAGAACTTCAACAAATATTGAGAAAAAGGAGTAGTATTGTAAGAATAAAAAAGTTCACAGAAGCTTGTTACTATAATCAGCACTAAAACGCCACACAAGAACTACAGACATTAGCATACTTGGATGGATAGCTTTTCTATTGAAAGTATAAGTGTAGAATCGGATCTTGTTAGCTTTTTGCCTTCCTGTTCTACCTTTAGCGGTTGAAGTTTGATATGGAGATAATACATGGAAAAGCAATAATGCATTTTGATGGACAGTTGTGAAAGAAAAATGCAGTAGCTTGTTTAGCTCATCACTTACTTGGCAGAGAAGAGGGTAAGGGAAAGTAATGGGATAAAAGTAGCAATTTGATTGTTTCCTTGCATGCCTCTCATGCAAACGAGCTGCCAATTATTGTTTCAAAATATCGATTCATTTGTATTCCTAGAATATGTCTTTAGGTATGTATTGTGTAAAGGTGTTACTACAAAAATGGTGAATTTAAAGATGCCAAGGAATATCTATAGTAAAAATAAAGCCGTACGGGAACAAGTTGGCTAATAAAAGATTATCGCTTTAGATCTCGTGCAGTTTGCAAGATCATGCATGCACTCTGCACATACGGTGTGGGGTGACTGGTTTTGTTGTAAAAATGCACGAAATGGAATTTTCAGGTGGTGGAAAAGAATTTACTGTGTCATTGCGTAATGCAGGACACACGAAGACCTGAAATCAATCATTTCATGGTGGCTAATAGGTATAATTTATGTCTTTATGCATCAAAGGCCGGAAGGACGGAAAGAATGCTTTGGTTAGTAATGGACCGTTTGTGTGTGAAGTGGGTATCAAAATTTGACCAGCTTCATTTATAAGCTTTCTAAAATGACGGGAGAAATACACGCAATTTCAAAGGTATATGTACACAGCATGAATACATGTTATATAGTTTCAGGACTTAAAGTTGGTTTGCCGCTTCCAGTACAAATGACGCCAACCGTTGACCTGCGTGATAACTTGTGATCTTCATCTTCATAAAACAGGAGCTCGTAAAAATGAAAACTTCATATGAAATATAATCGTTTTTATTTACAAAGATTAAAAATTTCACAACCTTTTGTGAATCGGCAACCACATCCTGCTTCGCAAACTAAGTTTCGCATGGGTATATTCTTCCTATTCACAACACGTCAAATCACCATCAATTTTATTTTAATGTCAGTTTGTACCCTAAAAACAATAATATTTTCTCAGCACGGCACGGCAAGCAGCGGTGAGTCCAATGCGGCGGCAAGGAGTGATGGCGATGACGTTGGTGATCTCCGCACAAGTATTTTCCAACCTTCATTGGCATTCAAGACCACATGTCAAAAAATATATGTATTCACTTTTATAAAACAATATCCCTTCAACAAAAATATGATGAATATGAACACACTTGGTAAACCAAGGAGTACAAAGATTTCATGAAGAAATTGTTGGGAAAACAGTTGGAGGAAAATTAGCTTCAGATATGAAATGTGTATTTTACGAGTGGAAAACTGCGACTTGAAAAATATGATTATTTTGGCATTCCTTTTTGTACAAGTTAATAAATATCTCACTAACTAAATGAATGTGCTTGTTTAGCTCTCTCTGAAGTTTTGAATGAATCAATGTTTCATCTATTCACCCGACTTTTTTATATATACTTTTTCCTTTGCTTATTCAGCACTTTGGAATTTTTGCATTCATTGAATTGCAAAGCTTTCATTCTTTCACTGTTTTTCAGTTGAATAGAAACGCGCTAGTTTGCATTTAAGACTCTCAAAGAGCAAATGACAAAAGAAGAGAGAAAATATTTGAGTCGATGGTCTCTCTCTCTCTAACAAGAATCAAAAAGTGTTCAAAACATGACACCATCATTGGAGCATTGCATCACGTCACATATCACATGAGATGTGACTTCAGCATAACATACTCGTGAGTAGGAGAGCTCGACATGACTTCGAAATTCGTATTCAAAATCCAAGTTCACATTCCATCACTCACTCACACAATCACAGAAGCAACACTTGAAATAAGAAGAGAATGAAAAATGAAGTATGAAGTTTCTCAGTGGGACTCTTTTTTCACGTTGTATTTTGTATTTTTTTGTTCATCTTAGCAAAAGACTATTATGTATAAAATACCTCATCCATATAATCTATCTAGCTATTTGATGTGTTGCATAAATAACATTTCCTCTTCTTGACTCCTCTTCAATTGAATGGCTGCCCTCTTCTCCACTTTCAAATCATTTCTTTCAGCTCATCAAAGCACTTTTTGAACATCTCTTGTACTTCATTCCAGTCTCATGAAAGTCCTTCAATTCCAAATCTCTTGCTTGCATTTTCAATAAGAGTCAACTGCAAAAATCAATGTTTCTACTCATGTCTTGATCCCTACCTCCTCCACAAAAAGTCCAAGCAGCGGGAGCAGAATTCCTAATAAAAATTGAATGCTAACAATTGTCATAATAGCAATATAATAAAATAGCAGCCCCTGAAAATCCTTTTCATTCTTATGTAATCAAAGCGGCTGAATAGACGGAAAAAATCCTGAAGATGAAAGCTAATAACTGAAAAGGTGAGACGAAAAAACGTTGGGTTGAGCTGTCTTTGGTAGATAAAAAATTCGACTTGGTGAATGTGAATGTGCAGGCGCATGTATAAGTGCAGCATAAGAGATCCTTGAAAAGTGCCGAGTAAATCGCTCTTCAAAGTTGAAAAGTCCTTTAAAAGGTAATGCACAGGGAGGTGCAGTCATGTCTCCCTTCTTGGTGGACTTGAATTGAGGAGGGCATTATTACTTTAAAAGTCTTTATATCAACATTCTTATTTTCATTCCATTTCTGTCCAGCGAAAATAATTGTAAAATAGAATGCTTATGCCTCACGCTGGACTCATCGTCAGTATTTCTTTAAGATTATGGGGAACTCTCACTCAGTCGGAGATATGAAACTAGAGAATGTGGGAATAATGGCTTATAATGGAGCACATAATGGACCATTCACCTTATCATGAGCACCATTAAAAGGCGTTTGAAAGCTTTGAGAGAAAACTACTCTTATTATTGCACGTAGACCTGGAGTGTGGAAAAGCCTAGATGAATTTAAAATACTCATAAAATAACTCGTAGAGCTACACACCGCCGCAAATAATAGTGGTCGCAACGCGTTTTAAAAGCGTATTCAGTCAAAATAAAATGTGTGCTTGTTTTAATGCACCTCATTCCATATACGATTTTCTACGACATTTGTAACAGAATATGTTACTGGAATCTTGGAAGGAATTCTATTCCGGTTTTGTGTATATGCCCTACTCACACATTCATACTTTTCAGATACTCTCACTGCTCAAGTATTTCGTGTCAAGAAATGCATTCTCATGACCATCGTCATCTTGAACAATCGTTTAAGATGATACAAGACGCATTCATGAAACAGGATAAGGTATAATGTATTCCTAGTGAGTGAGTATTACATACATTGCAGTGTTGCATGTTGCACTCGACGAGGATTTTGATCTTGACTTGAGATCTGGATCCTGACAAAGAATGCATTCAATTCAAATCCCTACATTCGACTTTCGTTCACCCTAGGCAAAAGGCCATACTGCATGTTAACATTAAAAAAGACTAGAGAAAAAGTTACAAACTTTATACCTCTTCGTAAAACACTGAAAGAAATACTTCTTCTTTGGAGTCAGTTCATCTCTACATAACAAAGCTCTTTTTTTTAAACCTCGTGAAATGAAATGCTCACAGGGTGAAGAGCATTTGCCATCTTCTCACTTACTCCTCAACTTTTCAACTTGCTCCCAGAAAGATTAACAAGTGGAAGGAGAGTAGAAGTATAAAACATAGAACGTACACTTGACTGCCCGCTATGGACCATCTTCACTTTTTTGTTCCCATAAATCATCTGTTAAACAAGATAAAGTCGGCCTTCCCTACGGCGAATCATGAGCAACAATCTACAAGCATAATCACTGGAGAAGCCTGTTCATTTATTAAGCCTACTCACCAAATATTACACCCCATACATGATTATCCCAAGTATTCACACAGGACTTCCCTCACATTCAAAGAATCGTGTATTTTATTTGCTGATGAAAAATCGACACAAGTCTGCAAACATAACATAATGAACAGCTATACTAACCCACTCGAGACAAAAAAAGAGGAAAAAAAACGTTTGAAAAATTGTAAAACTGGAAAACATAATACACATCCGCTGACTACTTTGATGGCTTACAAACTAGATACAAACGCGTTATGCGCATCCACCATGAAATTGTACGAGAAAGGGATTATTGTTATTTGGGGATTTTGGAAATCACGCAATAACTCTTTTCCTCCCTCAACACCAACTCCTACTTTTTCTAACAAGGAACAGGTACTATGCGAGAATGTGGCGAATTACTCCAGCATATGTGCATATTTACAAAGAGCACTCTCAACTGCTCATTTCTTTTCAACTAGAGTAATATCGTGATACAAGACAACGAGCTCACTCTTTCCAGCAGAAATGAAGGCATGCATGCATATCAAATGCGTGTAATGATAGAAACTACGAGCACATACATGACCGGATTCTCTTTTTCTGAAGGCATTTGGAAAAGAAGCAGTAGCAGTGATTCTTCTCGTTTCCTTATACAAATTCTAGAATTTTTCATCCCTCTCGTTTCACTCGTGGAAAAGTCTTTAATCAGGCTGTCTCCTGTGCGTGAGCATTCAACCACGCTAACGAGCATCTCGTTCCGTCTTGTTCATTTTCATTGTGTTGTAAAAAGAAGTTGCGTTTATAAGCTGGCAGTTGTTGCTGATTATGTGATCCCCTCAAGCTTATAACTTGCTGGATAACAAGGAGCTCACTTGCCTTCCACGGAAATCATCCATTTGTATACATTTTTACAATAATCTTCGCATATTATGTTTACAATGCTTATGTACGTGTGCAATATAACTTGAGACGGTTACATGAGAATGAGTGTAATATTCTCCGTGTGTATTCTCCTTCATGTTTGGGTTAAATGTATAAAACAAATAATCTGGTCATAAAATGAGTTATGCTGTCTTTCTTCAGGCTTTCTCAGCGTTTAGTAATATCTGCTTATGAACCATACTAAAAACTAACGACTGACATTAGAGAAAAAATGCGATTTGAATTTTTTTTCTTGATATGTATTGAGTATTGAAGGGAAAGGCTTTATATATGTGCTCAGGTTTGAAAACTGTGCAGGTGCACTGTCATTTCCTGATGCAGGGTGGTAGCCTTGTGGAATTCCAACCTATTAAAAATGCAATAGAATGGAAATTGGTATTTGTACAAATGGCATGCTGTTCACATTTCAAGAAATATAGATAAGCAAGTATTTAAAATTCATAGTTACATCTTCCAAAGTTGAATCAAAACGTAAATGCCGAAACAATAATCATTACGCATTCAGCTTGTGTATTTTATGAAGTTTTTTTTCTTCACCGAGTGTAAAAAAATCATTTCTATTCTATAAAAGATTTTTTATTTTACACTTTAAGTCACTCCACTCTATTATATTTGTGTACTTGTGTGGAGTTGTTTTTTCTCGTGTTTTGTCTTGTCTGTAAATATGGTTATGCTAAATAGCGAATAAAGCTACTGCCCCGATGGTTGTTTTTATATAATAATATTCATTTAGAAAGGAAATAATAATGTGGCCATGTGGAGAGGAACGAGACGACGTTAGTAAAAAGGTGGTGCGGCAAAGTCGACAATAAACATAAAAGCTGTCAGCTTGTCTAGGGATTTATGAAGTAAATATTTTCCATTCTGTCGGTCCGCTTATATTTACGACGAGGATTTCAGGATGACTGCTGACTGCGTGCTGATAGTGGTGCTAGCTTATTTGTTGTGTTATTATTGCATCATATCTCATGTTAGCGAAACAGTTGCTCCAGGACAAGATTTTTCCACGATTGTTGATAGAGAATTTGTAGGACATGCTGTTTCATTCCAAAGTTTGGTCACTGATGAGTTAAAGTTTGAAGATAAGCTAGCGATGATAGAATACTTGTCAAGCTGGTGGTAGTGTAGGGCTAGAAACGTATTACAATTTTCACTACGAAAGTTTCAAGAAATTTATTGCACATAGATTATCTTAAATTTGTTCAAAGGACTTTGCAAATACCAACAGACGGGAAAAGTCCGTTTTTGATGATGTAGGTTTGTGGAGGTCAGGAAGAAACCCATTTGATATTTTCTGTGCTTTGCATAATCTACAAAAGGGCTGAGGTCAGGTGTCATATCTTTGGCAGTAACAAGAATAACAATGACACCAACGAGCATTAGATCAAAACAGTTTTCTGCATTGTGCTGTTGTACCCAAGCAGGCAAAATCCCTAGCAAAAAATCTCCCTCGTTAGCATTATTTTTGTAGAAACGAAGATTATCAGTCGTCGTAAGTCAAATCAGACAAGAACATTATAGCATATTATATATGTAAAACATTCCTTCAAGCATCATTCATCATTCATCCATCTGCACATTCATTAGGAGAACAGGTGGAATCTTATTAAAACTTCAAGAAAATAATTAACAATCCTACAATAAATAAATACTTTAACAACGTGAGACAAGGAGCTTGCACCAGGTTGCACTTTATAAATTTCAGATTAAATATATTCACCACCAGCAGCAAGCAATTATACCAGTTCGTCTATATACTTGAAGCTGTTTCAGTTATCTAGGGGTTGAGTTCTGAGCTAGTAAATTTTTTGTCGTATTTTTGCACATAAGCATATTTTATCATACATAGAAAGCTACAAGACGGGGTGTAATATTTGTTATAGTTATAAGAAATAACAAGTCCTCCGGCAGCAATTTTATAGTGGCTGCCGCAAAGGCAGAAAAAGCATCACACACAATAATCAGCTTCTCATCATCTTCGTCATCATCTTATTATCATCATCAGTCAAAACTGGATGCTTGTACTGAGCTTCAGTTGTGGATTTGTCTAATCATGAGTTTTCCTGAGTGGATACATGGTTAGCAAAGGATTTACTAAACTGTCTTCACTAAACAAATTTAGAAGTGGATCGTTACATCATAGATATGTATGTGTAATACAAATAATCTAGCTATAACTATCCACAAGGTATAATAGACACTTATTTAAAAATCTAACGAGCTAGCCCTCATCATCAGTACCTGCTTCTAAACATGTTTTGTCCATGTAGTTTAAATGCATCTACTTTGCTTTTAAAATGTGTACCAACAACTATTACAATACATAACCAACAGAAAATCTGGACTCATGCTCAATTCTCTCTCGGTAGCTTTTTAAGGAAATATTCACTGGGAGAACGGCAGGTTTATTAATGCATCTTTATTGGAAAGTGAGTTTCTTAAAAGCATCTTTCCTTGTCAGCACAAACAAATTGCACTGAGGATGGAGAAAGGAATGAAGCCAAAAGGGTTTTTTGCAATTATGACAATGCAAGTAAAATAATACATAACAATGCACATTACAAGTGTATCATAATCATACATAACATGAAACATGATGATGTCTTGTATATATGCATGTAGCCGTTTTGTAAAGTGCTTACAAGCCTGCTCAGAATTATTGACTAGTTACGCTAACAAGGTACAAAATGCAGAGCTGATAAAGTATGGAATTAAAATTGCCACTTTGTGCATTACATTGGGCATTTTTTGCAAAAAAGATTAATGATGTGTGTTGTACTAGTAATGCAGTGTAAAGA
>JAHZNA010004431.1:0-33095 GCA_027743935.1 Sinodicranocentrus sp. ZH6
ACCCTAAATTCCGACCCCAGTAAATACCAAATCCTCGTGGACCCCCCTGTAAACCGACCCACCCCTAGGTATTGCCGAGGTATGAGTGGGATGATGCAAGGGAAAACTTTATTTTTCGTGAATAGCTTACAGGCTGACTTGCTAAGTTGCACTAGTGAAAATAAACGTACAACGAATTTGTTTGCATAAAGCTTTCTACGGATTTTGTAGTGTCTTTAAAATAAGGATAATGTCTTATAAGTGAGAAGAAGGGAACGTCACGATAACTTTGCCAAATAATAAATACAACAGTGTCGCAACCGTTTAATATAAACTTGACAGGTATCGTGTGGGGTAACAGGGCATTATGCATTATAGACTCTGCTAAACATAATATTAATATGCGAATGCTTAGGCCAAACGTGACTTTGCTTGTACCATGAGGCATCATCCGATTCAACATCTAACATCAGTAATACTTTGAGGGAATTAAGGAACTAAGCTTTCGTGTGGCTGAGGAATTAAGGAATTTAATGCCAATTTCCCATGAGATTGCGTGTACACCACATCCAACCAGAAATGTCTGTAATCTGTAAAATGGTTTGTCGCGTACATGCCGCAATGAAAATCTTCTGAATGATTGTCCGGATTTCCTTTTTTCTTGCACAGGAAACTAGTCCGAGTTTAGAATAGCTAGCTAATTTTAATGATAACTGGTACGTTACGTTGTCTGTCCCAAATTAGCAGTTTACGAATCATACAAATAAACCGCAGTAATTGGAAGAAATCTAATTTAAATCCCAGAGGGAAATACTCATGTACATTGTTACATAGCGAAGGAAAATCACGCTCCATTCGCAGCATCAGAATGCTGGAAAAGCAAAAAGAAAGTTGCAACATGCCATAGGTAGGTACTATTGTGAATTCTTTCCTGAAGCAAAAACACACTTGAATTTAATTTGCCACTCAATTCACCAGTTGTAAATGGGGTTAAATTCGGTAAGTCTATACGCATCTATTGCTATATTAAAATTGCTCGGCTATAGTTTTACCGACTATGAACTATGCTCTCGCCTAGTAAACTAAATTGTGTGCGAGTCATTAATATTCAATTGCTCGTTTGCATAAATCGGACTACATACTATACTCCTCGTGTTGTACCAACAAACAAATCTAGCTTGACATATGTATCAATCTAATATTGGATTAATCGTCATTTGCACATGATGGAGACGCTCACTTTCAACGTTTTAATCATGGCTAAAGTATACACTGTTTCAACTACCTTCCGATTAATCCAATGTAAATTGAGTATCACTATGCTGGAATACACGAATTTTTACTTATTAGAGTTACGAGCAAATCCTAGACCTGACCATTAGTTACTCAAATTAAATGCTTGCTTATGCATAACTATTTCATAATGCTTGCAAAATAGATATTCTGAACAACGACAAAATCTGACCCGCTACCTTGCCAAAAAAAATGCAAAAATTATGAAAAGCAATGGAACTAATACCAATTAGCCTTAAAAGTTTGCATAAAAATTAGCCGTTTTGGCGAGATAACTTGAAAATTAAGTACTTATAACAAAACATTATTTTGGACTTTAATTTGTCTTTGAGAATATGTAATTGTAAATATTACTGGAAAATTGTTAGATCTAAAATATCGAAAAATATTTTACTAGATTCTGAACAAACTAAAAATATAAATTCGTCTCAAGCCTAAAAATAGGGATTTGCGGCTAGCAAAGCTCGTATTTATAGTAAATTTCGAAAGTCGTAAAAATATGGAACAATGTAATGAGTCAGAAAAATGTTCATCTGCTACTTGCCAAGTGTAAGCAAAATTGCTTTATATTCATTGGAAATCCAATAAAACAATAAGCTACTTAAAAAGGATTATAAATATTTCCTGGAATGATAACGTCCTATTTGTTTAGTGGCTGCTGCTCGCCTATATTAAATTCGTTTAAACCATACAGCTAGCTTGAAAATCTTTTTGTATTATTATTTGCCGCGAGCGCTGCTGAAGGACCTTAAATCCGATGCTGTCCCCCGAAAATACATTTCTCTGCCTCTTTCCATGTCTTTCTATTCAAGGAAACAAATTCAGTGAACAGCCTTTTCAAGTACTGTTTGTGTTTAAGATTAGCGTTTGTCTGTAAAAGGATGATGATCAGGTGTATACTTTATGCATGCCTTAACTCAGAAACTCTTGAAATGATTTCAAAATTTCTATACAAACTCGTTGTATGCACACATAATAACAAAAGCCTGCAGAGAACAGCTTAAATGTACCAAAAGTATCATCGAAAATTGCTCAGACATCTAGCTTCTCTCCCAAAGTGTACACTCGTCGAATCGATTTCAGCAACAAATGGGAGGCTAAAAACGCTAATGACGAGAACAAGAGAATGCAAATGTTAAATTGGACTAACGATACAGATTCAGGAAAATGGAGCATTTTCGAGCATCAAAGAGGAATGAAATGGGAAAGTACATAAGAATATCGACAGCCTTGAAAGGGACGATAACAATTAAACCAAAGCCCATTAGGGAAAATGGTAATTACTATTGACATTTGAATTGTCGAATCTACTGGAAAGAGTCGTCACGTTCGATTCACAGACTACAATCTCATTAAAGAAAAGAGAAAAAAAATAAAGAATTAAAAAAAGTGTATGCATTCTCACTCAAAGAGATACAAGAGTCCACACTCGTATGCAAACTGAAAATTAAAAGTGACAAAAATCCATCATTGGAGAGTTTTTTACAAGCGACCCGAGATAGGGAAACACTTGAGTAAAATTCCCTAGTTAAGGTCACAAAGGGTCGCTTCCATTGATATTATATTTTGAGATATTCTTCAGGATGTTCAGATATAATAAGTTTTAAACAACAACAATTTTGAGTTCAGTTCATCATTATTTTGCTTTGGTTTTGACTTGGCCTTTTTAAGTCAACATAAGTAGGCTTTTTTTCAGGATGGATTAGCATTTGGGAAGATTCTTAAGTTCCTTGTGCTAAAGATATTGTGCCTCAAAAGCTTTGCAAAATGCACATTATTTATTCATCTATATCTGTGTGGTGCAAGTATTTACTTATCATTGTGGGATATTTACACTAGATTCATTTTACAAATATTTAGTTAAGCCTATAATAGTCCACTTACAACTCAACAGCCTTATTATATGCATAATGGAGTGTCGGCAATAATGCCCACTCATTCATTCATTAATTTCCTTTGCTGTCCCCGACGGGAACAGATCAATTACAAAAGACCTTGCTACTTATTCACTCGTGTGTTTGACAGGGAAGCGGAAAACTTTTTGCTTTACATGTCAGTGGATAAGCTAAGACGTTTCCTTTTCAAAGGTCCTTTTGTCTATACCATTCAATTAATGTACAGTGAAGATCATGACCATGACTGTATAATGTGTCACAATTAAGCACAATGAACCTAAGTGAACCTGTCCCGGCTCAAGTCCTTACCTTTCTATAATGATGGCAGTGGAGGATTTTCCCCTTTGTTACTTGATAAGGAAAATCATTTAGTTTCCTCCCTCGTTTCACTGAAACCGCTCACGCTCACTGGGTCAAGCGAAACGGAGAGGATATATACGTGCCAAAATATTTCTGCAGCATGCTAATGATGATTAAGACGGTATTCACCTTTGTCGTGTAAAGGATTGTCGAGGAATAAAGAAGATATTCAGCGAAATGACATGTGAGAATAAACTAGTTAGGTATATTTTAAATTGGCACAGGATATTAAGATTTGCACTGGATTTCACGCATAATATGACTGTGGTGGGTGGGGGAGTTAAGTCCCTTACTGCATTGTGAATACATTCATCACTTGCTGCTCCTCGAGAAAGCAGCCAGCGGAAAGAGAGAAAAAACAAAGTAGGGGAAAGCATATGAAATTTAATAAGATAAAGTTTCCCAAGTCTTTCGCTTCCTCATGAAAATAAAATAATATCTAGTTCAGCGAGAGATATTTTATGACAGAGACTGGGCGTAAAATAAGTACGTTGAGGGAGTCACCAAAAAACAAACTTAACTGTGTGTAAGTATTCAAAGCAATGGAAAGAACCAAGTGACAGAAATAAACCATAAGAGCTTCACACTCAAAATCCACTATACACCTTTCTCCTCTCGTCACGTCAAAAAAATTCGTGTATAATTTGTTTTCTGAAGGAAATGCAATGCTTTACACCAATCCAGAGTTTCCATGTCCGGACACTGATACAATAAAAAAGAACATTTTCACATTTCGTGCCGCTGCTCCATCATATCCGGTGGATATAACTGTACGCCCTCAGTATTCCAACAGTTGTTTGCTCTAGGCCGATTTTTCAACACGCTTTTTATACTTTTTTTTCACTTTTCACAATTCTTCCCTTCCAGTCAATCTCACAGAAGAAGAGAAAAAATTAATGGGAGGCTGAGCTTCTAACAGAATTATTCCAAATAAAATTTTCTACAGTTGCAAGTTTAGCGTATTAAATACTGCCTGAGAAAAAGTAACTCCTTCAGTGATTCACACACTTAGAAATGGAAAAGCTAGTTTGCTCAAGGAATACAAACGCAAGAAAAATGATAACTGCAAGACGGGGAAAAGAATTGGAAAAAACTCTCTTTCTCACCATCATTTCTCAAAAGATATACTCAATAATTATAATCTGTTTCTAGATGTTTTTCCCTATTTCCCCTTCCTTTTCCGTTAAAAGAGAATGAGAAACGTGACTGATTTGGTGGAGAACGAGACAGAGAGCCGAAGAGAACAGGACTGTCGAGGGGTCTGTCGTCCTTCCGTCGACCGACTATTCTCAGGAAATTTTATGTATCCTTTCTTTTTCCCTTCCCCACCGATTCTCCTCGCATTGCTCTTCTCTTTTATAATGCTTGGGAATGAGAAGAGAACAGTGAGCTGGCTTTAGAAAAGAGAAAATTTTTCCAAGGGAATCACGACGAGTTTTGACTGAAGTAGCATAGTACCATGTGCCTCGTTCTCGACATAGGAACCGAGGGAAGTGGAGACGACCGAAGAGAGTTTATATTCTATTGTATGGCAACATCATTCGACGATGATGATAGCGATATGTTAGCTGTTAGTATGTAGCTGGAATGTTAGTATCCTATTTTCTTTCCTACATTTATATATTATCAAACAAGAATAGGAATGAGTTTTTAAACAAAAATTTCTCCAAAAAATTTCTTCTCGTTTTAATTTTCATTTCTTTCATTCCGAGCAACTTACATATGCTCCTCGGCAAGTGTGAGTGTGTGCTGTGACGATTGAATATGAAACGAGAGGGGATTTGATTATACTATATTCTATATTTCCAGGTTCCAGACACACTTGAAGCTTTTGTTGTAAGTGAAAACGGTGTGAGGGAGTAAACCGAGAAAAGTTTCTAGCCGGAGTCGTCCACTCACGAGAAGAAAAAAATCACATTCATCCTACTTTTACCACACACCAACTAACTAAGCAAGGAATCCCACTCTTATAAGGTAGATTAGAGGAATGCTTCAAGGTGAATCTATTTGTTATGGAAAAGGCAGTTTGAAGACAAGGCTTGCGAAACCAAGAGAGAAAAACAGTTGTCTCGTTCTCTTGTAAGAATTGCAGGGAAAGTAAAAGAGGAACTCTTGTAGTGCTTCACTTGCTTGCCTTTTTGAGGCAACAACGAGCGGGAAGAAAACCCTTGCGCTTTCATTCAGAGTGTTGTGGAATAGTAGAAATCTATATATATATATGTATTTCTCTTGCCACACACTCCTTCCTCTCCAATTCACCATTCGCATTACCTCCTACGAGCAAAACGAGAGAGGAGGAAAACAGACGCTCAGACTAGTTCGAAGGAGAGAGATCCTTTAAAGAGTTGAGTAAAACGAGAGAACTCTGCAGATTAAGCTGCTGGATCTTGGCTTTCCCATCCTTTATCTCCTTCCAGCTGCTTGAATTTGATGATTCCAACGTACGAAAATCTTCCTCTTTTTTAGAAAAAAAAACTTCCAATAAACCGTACTCACGCCCAACTCTTTCGATTTGTCTTATGCTGGCAAGAAGTTTTTTTTTCTATTCTGGTTGGGTACCCTTCATTTCATGCTTAGTTTCGTGGTGTACTAGTGAAAAGAGCTGACTAGATACCAGATGCCTGCATCAGAAGAGAAAACGTCGTCCTAAGATTATTGGATGCACTGCCCCACTGTTGCAAACCTCACACTCTACCTTCTTCTTACTTTCTCTTCTCGTCATACTCCACAGAGAGTTTGCAGTTTTGATCAGCATTTCTCATCTTTAGACGAACCAATTTCTTCACACCAAATCCCATTATAGGCTTGCTAAGAAACTGAGACAAAGTTACAGCCTTGGGTTTACCATTACCACTTACTGAAATGAGAATCTCTTTCCGGCAACAAAATGAGGCATTATCTGAATGGAAAAAATAGGCATGTTTGACACACTGGCTTCGGTGATAGGCATTCTTATATTCACACTTTTCGTACTCTTCGGTCTCTCTCATTTTCTGCGAATTCGTCCCTTCATCATCATGACTCCAAAAGGCAAAAGTATACCACTGACTTTCTGAAACAAGCACTTTTACCCTTGATTCGTGATGGATCCGCTTAGTCGCATTCTTTCGCTTTTCTTCACGGAAGAACATTGATATTTATAGCGACGATGGTTGGTTCAAATATAAAAGTTTTCTATTCATTGGTAACCCTGCTCTTCGCCCTGTACCTTGCTCATTGGTTTCCGAAGGAATGAGATGTGGAGTGTAATAAGAGAAGGGAATGGGTCGAGTAATAGTTGGAAGCTGTAATAAAAGACCATAACATAACTTTCACAACGCGTTGTACTTATAATATCATTCAGGGGTGCAGTCACTTGTACATTATTAGTATCCAGTGGAAGTAGCTCTGCAGCTTTTTCCATCAGACAAGGGAAACAGAGGCAGACAAGCACATTTCTGGAATCAAGTCAAAGCCGAATTCCAAGAGCATTACTTTTACATAATGAGATGTTCCAAAATGTAGATATTCAGTTTAAAAAAATTAATGATGCTCATTGCGAGATCAGAGCAAAACTTTTACTTCCTCCAGTTCCCATTAAAACTCTGCGCAAGCGCACATTATAACTTTGGTTAATAAAGAGTTCTCATAAATATTCCCGGATTTCTGCGTGTGAATCTTTTAATATGTCAACGGGTTAGACTTAACAACTAAGTAACTTTATTGAAATAATACTATATTTAAACTTTAATTGAGTGATGTATATTTGATAAAATCAGTGAATATCTCTGCCCAATGGAATATGAGTAATAACGGAACCTACATGAAGATATAACAATTGGTTCAAACTCTGTGTGTATTTAAAAAGATAGCAAAACTGGGAACGAATACTGCTTCCCTCATCATATTCGACACAATCACCTCTGGAGGTAAGCATATGCTGAAATGAGAATGTGTCAAGGAGTATATTGTATTAAGCGGTAACCGCAAGTCTCTACCTCTCAGCTAGTAAAGATGGAAGGAGGCAGATGAGTGCTGAATAATCAATAGACGCAGATTCAGTTATCTAAACTGTGTGAAACAGAAGCTGTCAATTATCACCAACACAACTTCTTTGAGAAGCAAGCAAGCAAGACGAAAAGCGCAAAGTCGTGTATTGGGGTGATCAAACATGGAACATGGTAACCAACTAGTCACTTGATCACGTCTCTTGCAGAACATTGAATTTGACAGTTCATCTCACCTTTTTTCCTCTCTTCAACAATCTTTTCCATTGTTCCTATTTTCCAAGAACGTCTGCAAGATTGTGCTCCTGGATTTAAGGATATCTCATGCGTGTAGCATAGAGATGGATATCCGCATAATATTTACGTGGACTGGAAAAAATAAAAAGAATTTTGTCACCCGTAAAAAATTGCTTTCTGTGGATAAATAAACTTTTTCCAGGGCCTTTTTTTCGCCCGGAGAAAACAAATCCTTACAAAATAGGATATAGCTGTGCTCGGTCAAAATCATCGCGTAAATTCACTATTGCCTGCCCCAAATAATAACTATGACTGACTTGAATTTCAGCTGAAACTTACCACTATCATTTGTCAACGAATATATTCCGCTGTCAAACAGGACAAGGGCGTCGAAGAATTATAAACAACTGTCTTTTATATTTATACATAATGCAACAGCTTCTGATATCTTTTGAATTATTATTTCATTTTCCCTACTCAGTCCAGAGAATGAATCCCGCTCTGGACACATTCCCAAAGTTTTATCGTCCGAAAACAAAAATTTTCAGCCTTTTGAAGAACGTGTCATTCGTACGAAAAAAGATTTCAGCAAGAAATGTAAACTTTCCCTTTGTAAAAATTTCAGATCAACTTTATCATTAGCAGGATGACAACAGGCACTTTGGAGTACTACGTGCTCTATTTCAGCTTTCTGCAAAAAAACTTCATACCTTCACAAACAACTATGATAGCGACAGCGACAGCGAGCTTTTTCTCTATCAAAATCATTTTCATTGAGGGGCTTCGACTCACTTCACTCGATCTTTCATTCATTCACGAATCCTCTCCTTTCCAATGTTCGTTTGTCGGTTTGAATCTCTCTCAAAGTTTGACCCAAACTCGAACCCTAATACTCGACTTGGATGAGCATGCAAACAGACTTTTGGAGAGGAGCTGGAGTAAGTTCTAGCCAAAAACTGCACGGTTAATACATATATTGTTGTGTGCATGACTTCTCCAGGAAAGTAAAATCTCATGTTTTCCTCTTCATCCTGTATTAAGGGCAAAAAAGAGGAGATAAAAAGGCCACCATATTCTTGCATTAGGATAGCCAGGGATGTGGGAACACAGAAAATAATGCGACGGATGGATCGAAAAGGGGGAATGTTGTTCACATATAGAAGATGTGTCTGGCCCTGGCCAGTTACAAGTTGTTACTTTTGTATTGAATCCCTTTGAGAAGTCATCGAGACACATAATAAAATCGGCTTATGAGCTACTCTACTAGTATTATTTCAGTTGTCTAGTCTACGAATCGAATCATTCACAGAGGAACATATACAGTCCCGTTGAAGAGATGATAGGCGTCTATTCTCATCTGGCTGGACTTTCCCTTCTCTCCGGTCCATTGACATGCTGTGTGTGTACCTTGCTATTCTAAGCTCAACTGGTTACCTAAGTAAGTTTCCGCATTGTTACTTTCCTTTTGAAATGTGAGTGAATCCACTTACTTCCAGTATCTCTGACAGTCAGCAATGGAGTGTTCGTGTAGTTGGGTATATACATATATGTATACGGTGGAAAATATTTTTAAGACCACTGGGCACTCAAAACTTATCAGAATTTATGTTTGAAGGTAGAAAAATGTTTTCATGCTTTCGACCGCATTGCAAGTACAAGTTAAGTGCAAAAGACTCAAAGCTTCAAGTCGTGAAAATTTTGGAGAGGAAATAAATGCAGGACATTCTCGGGAGAAAAAGAGATGAAACGATTTCATTACTTTCACGCTGATTTCACCGAAAGTACTCAGGTTAGCTTTTGAAGCAAACATTCTATAAACAGCTTGTCAGTCACACTTCTATTCGTACCGATGTCTTGACTATGTTTTTCGTATGTTTAATGAATCAATACATACATAAAACATTTTTGGGGCATTGGCAACGTACAGTTACAACGACCCAGCATCCAGCCCACACTCATAATCAGTTCAAATTGGTCCCCCTCCGTTTTGAATTACGGCAATTGGAGAAAATCTCAGATTGTCTGTAGAACACCATCGACACAGGGTGGACACGTGGACAGGCTATGATATCAGTGTTGATTTATACCTATTTTGATGTACGCATTAGCAGAATGCGGTTCCTTCTATGGTTTGTGGGTGCAGGGATTTGACGATTGATTTTGTTTAATCTTCTTTGACCGGATAAAGTTGACCAAGAAAAATATTATTTTATTTCTTCAATCCTTTTAAATTTGTGGGATTTTTATAAAGTTTAGAATTTCCTCATCCATCATCTCATTTCTGCTTGCTAAATAGATTTCATTGAGTATAAATTTTTCGGATGAGTTTATGGCCTATTTATTTATTTTCTGGCTGACAGCTCTGACTCGCTGCCTTACGCTGACGGTGGTTTTTGAGAAAGATTTTTGAAGTTTTTCCCCATGCCCCAAGAAACATCTCTAGATTCTTAAATAATTATTGAATGCACGCACCAAACATCTCTTTACATAAATGTAAGTATGTATATGGATGAAAAATTGAACGACATTAGTAAGCTTCATTGGCATTTATTTCTCAGCATTATTAGACTAAACCCCATATTATATCGTTATATTGGACTGACACCTGCTCGAAAAAAGTTCACCGTCATTATTAATTGCCGTTTGTAAGCAATAAGTGGACGCTTTATTCAAACAAGAAATCTTAATATTTATATGTGACATTTGTAAAAAAATGTCATAAAATTTCGCATTTTAGGAGACTGTCCGCTAGGAAAAACATGGCTGATTTTAGACTGAAATTCGTACTTTCACGGTCTTCTGCCAAAAGATTTTTCGTCGTTCACAATACAAGATTCCATTTTGTCCGCGAAAACGATTTATTGGTTTATTTTTCCCAAGCGAAATACATATGTTAATTTTTCGTGCTTTTCATTTTGTACTGTGAGTACTCAACTGTGAATTTCCAACACGTCCGGTTTAAACGGCAAAATGCATTTAGATGCCTAGTTCAAGTCAGCGAAGTGGGACAAAAGACCCTGTTTTCCAGACTTTTTCATTTCGTATGCTATATGTACAGGTATGCTATAACGTTTTTTAGAAACGGGAAGTATGAGAGCGCATTGAAAACTTTTTTCCTTGCCTCTCATACTTGGTACCACTCCGCCCCTTTTTAAATCGATCGTTCTGCTTTCTTCTTTCCCTACGTCGTTCTCTCAACTTTCTCTCTACTGACCAAAACTCCCGTTCAATCCTTTTTATTGGGTTTTATCCACAAATATGTCATGTTGGACTTGATGGGACGATATGTAGTAAAAAAATTATTGGGATCATAATGATATTTCTTCATATACAGGTGTCACTAATGTGAAATGATAAGTTTTAAATTGCATAAAATTACAATCATTGTTGAAAGCACATATAATTTAATGAAAAACTAATAATACAGCTCTATCCACTATCCATGAAGTTCCATTCGGTTGGTTCATAATTCAACGCTTAATTACAAATACTATAACTGCTAACTGCTGCGTGTATGCATGATTAAACTTAATTAAACTTTTTCGGGCGTAATTTATACAACGAATAAATTAGGATAAAGCTAATAATTAGCTGTAAAATAGCTCCCGCAACATCTAGGCTTTTCGAACATCCATCTACTCATTTTGTACGGAATTTTCCCCTTCAAAAATGAAGATTGCAAGTAAATGCAACTAATTCTATTTCTCAATAGAACACTCACTCTCCCAACTTTTAGAAGGCACACGCGAATTTACGCACGGATGGTTCACAAATCGTTACTGATCACATTTCAATTTTGCAAAAAGCTGATTTGTCAATTTGTTACAATGCAACAATGCGATGGCATAATTGGTTCGCATTGTTTACCTGAAACAACTTGCATGGCATAGCATGGCCGACACTGATTTCAGAACAAATATATGTTGATTGCATTTGTGATATGATGATAGCTAAGCTGTTGCTGGAAGTTGTAGAAGGTTTGCACCAATTTGACAGAGATGATGTAGTAATTTTGCGATCCCTATATGGAATAGTGTGAATGTGCAGTGCCAGTTTCATTCCTACTAAAACGTTTGTCGTTTCCAATGGATAGATGTCAGTGTTGAAACTTTCTTGGAGACAGATGCACACCAACTAAAGACATTAGAATTCAGACTACAGTCAACAAAAGTACGCAACATGTCATAAGTGTATTTGAAAAAAACGGCTGTCATTCCATTAACCCTGATGTAATAGATGTAAAATAAAGGTGTTGGATTCGATCGAACATTACCAGAAGGATTTATTTTTTTCAGAAAATGCCTAAATCAGAAAATAAGTTATAATTTCATAAAATGATTCCGTTAATAACCCTTTGGTTCGTGTATTTGGTCAGGGATAACATAACGTCATTCATGAATGAAACAGACAGCTTGTTTGAATCATTCCTTTGCAGTTGATATGAATATGACATCTCAAAATTCCTTTTTACAATGCAATTCGCAATCTACATGTAAGTGTACTTGAATTTGAACCTGAAGTCGCTCATTGACTGAAAATTCAAGAGTTGCGAGTTTACTTGCCTCAGTGAAAATATGAATATGTTATTAGGGAAAAACAGGAATTCTTGAAATCCCTAGGAAATGGATCGTGAAGCATGAGCAAGACCAATACAGATTTCAACGTTCTTTGCTAAAGACTAGAGACACTCTCCCATACTCTCCCATCAGTATCGTTTATAACCTTCGTCAAGTCATATGGAGTGAGACGAGACGGGGATGTTGCTAAATAGGATGATACGAAGGCAAGACTTGGAGGCACCTGAAGAATTAGAAACCTAAGTACGTGCATGTTACAACAGAGCATAGTAATTAGCCGGTCAAAACAGAGAAGACGAAGCACACTCAACTTGCTACCACGTGTTTCCAATCTGTACATTTATACATGTGTGGGACATACCTCCACTGTTCCCATCCCACTGTCCTGTATTTCAAGAATACTAGGTCTGTGGAGTTGATGTCTCTGAAAACAAAAATTTGAACAGGAAAGAACAAGACCAGGGTTAAGAATAGGCAGCCATTGCAGACTACATTCTGCCTATTTTTAGCAAAACGAAAGTCTTTCTGTGCTCCTCCTCGCATCTCCTTTGCTTGCTTCATTTCATTAATTTGCAGTGGTTTGTAGCATTACACCACTTAACGTAGTTTCTCACCGGAAACTCTCCTGCCTCTGAAACTGATGATGGTGATAAGATCATGGTTGGGATGTATGCATCCATACATGCAATACAGCCAACCCTGAATGAACTCCCTTATGCATACGGTTAGCAAAAAGGTTCTGTATAGCAGTTGCTTTCACGCATCAATACACATGCAAATCGTAAATGGTATCAGTTGACCTGAATTTAAAACCGGAAGTAGATAACCTTCATGACCCCTGTAGCCATTCCCACTGAGCTATTGACATGAGGTACTTATGCATGAAAATAGATTTGGGGAAATATTACAAATTTGAAATATCAATCTTCAGTTTTTATTGTATACAGATTTGCCAGTAATTGTTCTTCCACTTGTAAACAAACTTCGCCATTGTTGAAGGAAATACGCGTTTACCAACTGTGCAACACAAATGAGAAAATTCTGTGTTTAAAAAGTTCAACGACTTAATCACATTTAGCGTAGCATATAGACAGCTACTGCAAAGTTGAGTTTACAGATGCGTTATGTCAATTTGGAAATCGATGACCTGTGAATTTAACAAGTCATATTCCCCTTCATATTATGTCATGTGCTAATCGGCAAGTAGAGCAGAAGGGAATTCGCACAACCGTTATTTATTGGTGTTTAACCCTTGTATTCTAAGGTCACCCGAACACAAATTTGAAATGTAGGGTGAGATATGCAAAAATAAGCATCAGTATTGATCAAAGTTATGTCCGTTATCTCAATTTAGTATGTAGTTTTTTCCTATCATTTAAAAAAACATGTTCATTTTAATGATCCACAGAAAAGCAACACGCTTTTGTTTTCTCGGTTTAACTCTGAGCAACCAAACTTGCGCTTGCACTTACACAGTTGAGTTGATAATAAACATTGGACATTGGTGGTGTTGAACTGGAAAGAATTTAACGAGATACAATAGAATTTTCTCTTTTAAAGTTTTCGTAGTTTTCAGATGATTTATGAGAGTCTAAGGTTTCATTCATCGTTTTTCCAATAAATCAAACAAACGATGCAGCGATAACAGGAAAACAATAATATAATTCATGAGACTGGGGGAGGCAGTTTACTTGTCAGCTAGCTTCCAAATACACAACATTAACATACACACACTATAAATATCATTATAGCCTATCTATATACATATACACACACTAAAAACTTATTTTTTCTGCTTTCCGAGCCTGCCTGTTGCATGCAGAGAAATTTCTCGAGCAGTGTTTCCCCATACACAAGCCAAAAGAAGCCTATCCATGCTCACTAAGAATGTTCAGATGTATCAAAAAAATCGTCTTCTCATATGTTCTTCTTAGCCTACTCATCATCAACTCTCAACCTTAGACTTTTCAAGTCTGCAAAAGAGAATTCAGAAAATAGTCGAGTTTCGTCTGACTTTTAAAAGCATATATATCAGTACACTCATGGAATATGTGGTGTGTCGTCATGCCTATAATATTTATCTTTAAATAAAAAAATATATAAAAAAATATTTCATGCCAGCAAGCCACACCGTAACCGTGAAGAGTCGTGAGCTGTGCTCTAAGAACTGGTGAATGTGTTGATGTGTAACACAGGATTGCATCGATTCAAATCCGTAACCAAATTCTATTTACTCGTTATCCCTCCAACTATATAAAGAAGTAGAAACACCAACATTTAATCGTATACTAGTCACCTTATAAGAATGGAGCAATTTTAATAGGAATTTATTGTTAAATTCACACTCCGTTCCCTGACCCGCGGAAACATTAATGTTCGTTTCCCGAGTTTTTATATATTCTTAGGCATTCGTAGCGTTTCTTTGGATTTTCTAGTGGAGTATTTCGAAATGGAGATAAAAGTCTCCGGAAACAACGCACTCTCGCCGTTGCAGATCATATTGAAAGTGTTATATCACACTTACAACATACATAGGTCGTTACTTTCCTTGCATTTCGAGCATTAAGAAGAGCAATGTTTTTGTTTTTTCTTTTCTCTCTCTGTCTGTCTGCCTCTGCTTTACTCGTCAACCACACTGATAACAAGGCAAGTTTGTGCAATCCCTTGGAGACGAACACTGTTAAACAAGAGACGAAAGGAAGTGAAAAATGAAGACGACTAGAGTAGCCATACATAAGTATATTGGGAAAATATTTTATATTCTATTCTAGGTAGATTACAGTGACAATGTAAGTGACTTCTGGCGGCGGTGATTATGTCTCTTTCGCTATATGCAAGAATTCTCACTCTCTCCTTCCCATTCTTCTCGTAACGTCATTAGAATCAGACATTCGAACACATATTAACCCCTAAATTAACGTGTGCACAGTACGTGTATTTGAGTAAAGAGGAAATAAGTTGGTTGAATTGGGTTGAGAGAGAGAGAGAGAGAGAGAAAAAGAAGAAAAAAATCACAAAAGAAGCAGTAGCAGTACACAATGTAGTTGTAGTAGCATAGGTGCGCTCGCTCATATACATTAGTTTTTTACTTTGTGAATTTGTGAATGCCACACTTTGCTCTTACTCAAAGTGATTGGCAGGACAAAAATACAGAGAAAAGAAAACAGTGTGACTGGTCATGACCATTTTTACAAATTGCAACACTCCAGCTTCCCAACGAGTAAGTCTTGTTCTTTCGTGGCAATGAAATTTCATAATTTTTCATAACAATGGATCATGGGAGGAAGAGTGAGACAGAGGAGTTTTTATTTAAAATATTTATTTCAGATGGTAAGCCCTCACAACTAAAGTAGGGAAGTAATACCTTACCACAACAGGGGGACATAAAGTTGACAACAAAAAAGTGGAATGAAAAGGTAGGATCCCAGACATCCAGCAGCGGGGCAAAGCGGTCAACGATGGATTTACAATAGTAAAGCGTCTTCGTTACGCGTTAAAAGGCATACTACCCAATTGAAACTTATGGATTCAGGGTATGGTTCCATTATCGCCTTTCGAATGTGGTTGAATGAGTGGATCTTATGGCGCTAGTAAAGAAGTAAACAGCTTGATGTGATTTGTTGGGCTGATAGGGCTAATTACAGCGGTATACAAAAAGGTAGTCGTGAAATAAGAAGACAACTGGACTCCATCCTCTAAAGGACTCTACTTTCGAGGGGGATTGTCAGAGTGGAGAAAGAAAACCGTTGCTTTAAGTTTTACAACAGACGATATGTTCTTGACGTTTCTCCACACCTTTGCCCTTATAATCATATTATATCCTTGAAGTTAGGTAGTGTTGGGTTGCGTTAGTGTTAGCGGCGACGTTTAGTCTATCAGCTTGTACAGAGAGGGGAAAGATATTACGTCGAAGTAGGCAATGCCATTTATGTTAAAACAGTTCAAACTGGTTGACGGTTTTATTTGATGATTTGTGTAATTCCATTACTTGATATTAAGTTAAGGCTAATTTTGCCAGAAAACGTCAGCTCCTCAACTTATACTCAGAGTGTTAATGAAAATAGGCTATTACTCTGTGTTATTTTTCCAACGAGTTGCAGTGAGACCGTTTAACCTTGTTGTTCATTTTGTACCACCATAATGGATTGTGATATTTTATAAGGATTCATCAGCAGTATCGTTGTGTTTTACATTTTTTGTCTATTGCTCACTCCTTTCCCTGAAGTTTTGCGTCCCTCTTATCAATACTCGTATATCCAGAAATTTAAAATAGTCATTTTTTATCATTACTTGTAAACCACTGCGTTTATCAATAATGTCATAATAATGTCAATCTAGCTTCACTTTGCTGCAGGGGTTTTCTTCTTGACTTTGTACTCATCATTGTTAAATTTTAGGACTGACTTAGACATATAAGTTGAAAGTAGTTGCGATCGAGGGCAAAGGAAATCTAGCTAAGGTAATTAGGAGGTGAAATAATTAAGTGTTTGGAGGCGCCGCTCAAGAATCTATGTTGTTAGATGAGTGATTTAGAGTATGAGAAGAAGCTTTGGCCAAGGATCAAAAATGCTTTTCGAGTGCTGGTCGCCTTCATCTTTTCTCACGTAGGGATTTGTGGACTCGTCGTTGGATATATGATTTGTGGAGCTTTCCTCTTTCAGTAAGTTTATCCTTCATGCTCGGTTTGACATATGGTTACTGGAATATATAGATAAAGAGATGTGTGTCAGATACGGAATTATGTTTGGAAGGAGTGACTCTAATCCATATTAAATACCTGCTATTCAGGATGATTGAAAGTCAAGAGGAAGACCCGAAGTTGGACGACGTAAGAAAATTGAGAGAAGAGACAGCCGACGAACTTCTGAGTATCGTCCTCAAATCCAACACACTGGAAGAGGTGACATTCCAGAATTCCCTATAACGACAAAGTTTAACTTTCCTTTGTTTGGTTTGACTCCCTCATATATTTACGGTATAATCCTAAGCCTAATTTAGCTCTCTCTTTCTCCCACTTTCACCAGGAGGAATTTTTCCGACTTGCTAACATAACGATTCTAAACTACACCTTAGGAATTGTCAATGCAATCAATGACGGGTATGAGGGCGAGCCAGCCAACCGAACGAAGAAAGCAACAAATTCCACAACAGAGAAAAATGAAGTAGCATGGAGCTTCTCTGGAGCATTCCTATACTCACTTACTGTCATCACTACTATCGGTGACTTTTCCCTTGTCAATTCTCCATTATCATTTATACGTTATGGTATAGTGCTCGTGCATGCCAAAAGGTTTTAATACTCACAATCAATATTAAATTCTTTACCAACTCATTGTCAGCTCTGCGTTAGAGGATTTCGACAAATTATTTATACTACTCAAAATCACAAAATTCCTCTGCTCCATCAGCTTTAACGCTGGCATGGTTCTTGGAAAAGTACGAAGTTTTACAGTTCCAAAAGTTTTAGTGCATGGTTTTTACAAGGCCGTGAGCCGTGATTATCACGTTACCTAAACTTTTACCAATTTAGAAAATGCAACACGTTTTGTTTTGGTCAGTTGGCCAAATTATATAGTGCAGTTGTATTAGCTTAAATAGATTCGTTTTTTACGCCAAATTTAGAGCGTTGTCGGCATTCGTATAAGCTTTTTTCCTTGTCAAGCAAATAACCTGACTTTGCGTGAGCAAAATAACTGGGGGAAATTGAAATGGTTGATTGATTTATAAGTTATTTTTCTCATATTCAACCCAACCAACCTTTATTTTCATACATTCTAGTTTAACTTCTGATAAAAGCCAAATAATAGGGATTTTTTAAATTACTTCGTTCCACAAAAATGATGTGCAGGGCAATTGTAACTTTTACTTTCACGTCTATATTGTGCGAGAAAATGGCGAAAATTCTTTGATTAATGGAGAAAGTTTCAACTAATACTTATTATATGTAGCACATGATGCAGTATTGTGAAAAAATATGACCGAACGCAGGTGCTTGTTTGAAAACAAACTTTCATTCACAAAAATTTTCTATATAAATAAAGCTTTTAAGTATATTAGATTCAAGGAGTGCTGCACTAAAATTTTAAGAGATCTTTATTAGTTTTGAATCAAAGTTGTAGATTTGTATTTGAGAAAAAATGGCTTTCAATTGGAAGCCGTTTACGAGTAGAAAAGATTTCAACATTTTGACCGCCAACGGATAACTCATTCAAACAAAACTAAATGCACCAAGCGACTTAACTTTGGACAAGCTTTCAAATGATATACTATATGCACGGTGTATGTTGTCATCCTTAATGTTACCGTTAAAAAAATTAAATGGAATTAGCTCAAAAGCAATAGGTGTTGAGATTTAAACATTATATACCGATTGATGAAAACAGATTTGAAAAGGTTGAACATGAACAGTATAGATTCTAGACTAGAGCCAGGACTCACAGACAAACCGACACACGAAACAACCAATTTTTAAAAGCTTTAATGATCCTATGTTATTCACCAGAATAAAATATTTTCTAACTGCCATAACACGAGAACGGTTCAGAATTTCACATCGTACTCCTTTAAATGCTTTTAGGGTACGGGAATTATGCACCAAGAACACCTTCTTTTCGAGGTGCTGTCAATGCAAGTGAGTTTGCTTTAGTCTCTTCATTAATAGCAAATTGAAAACATATTCCAAAAAAGTCTCTCTGGCATCTGGATGGGTTGCTGGTTTTCTGTTGTTAACTAATCTGCACTGTAGTAGTTATTAATTTTCAGAAAAATAACCTAAACACTAAATGAGATTTTCTACAGAGTTTTTACTTTTAAAGAAAACGTGATAAAAAACCAGAGTGAATCTTTTTGTTTAATATTCCGAGAATAAACGGGTTACCCAAACTTTCAGGTTCAGAATAGTTCAGATTCCGCGAGGTTACATGGGATGTGGATGTATTCTTACCTCACATATACTATGCAACATTAATTTTTCAGCTGAAACTGCATAATTCAGCAACTAAGATTTTTTCTATGTTACAACACTACTATCTACAAAATACGCTTTAGAGCAAGTATAACTCAAGATATTTGGCCAAGAATTTACTTACTTAATTATTTATTTGCATAGCCTGCATAAGAATGAGCCAAAATATATGTTCAGTATCTGTCTGCCCACTTATGAATTTCAAGTTCTCCAACAAATAAGATTCACTTCAGCTTTGCTCCTTCGTAACCAAATAACTTCATTTCATTCCACTTCCGTTCTTTTCTCCCTGAGCTAATCTCCCCATATTCATTCAAAGTGAAAGCCTCTATTCAAATCCTTTCCATTGCTTTCTTACAACGTTGATTGGGAGAAGATAAAGAATGACACAAAGGGCGGGTGCGTGATTGATTGCAAAAATTTCAGTTGGACATTCATCAAGAGGAGAAAAATCGACGAGAATGGGGAAGTGGTAGAGGAGCCTCCTCAAGAAGAAGAGGAGCAAATAACAGTGCCAATATCTTTATGTCTAACTCTGATGGTTGGCTACATTTGGGGAGGTGGATTACTCTTTGCTGAATGGGAAGGTTGGTCAGTCTTGGATGCGTCGTATTTCTGCTTCATCAGGTTAGTGCCTTGTTTTATAAAGCTCCTTACAAAATCAATGATTCATATGTGAAAATAAGAAACCCTATGGAAAATTGCTTTCGTAACTAAAAACATAACAGTGCTCAAAGGTAAACATAATAGTTTCATGAACGAATGTTGGTTTCATTGTATTTTGTTTGTTTCTCTTTTTCCTGGAACTCTCAGTCTGAGCACGATAGGATTTGGCGACTTAGTCCCTGGAGATGCGGTTGCAGCAGCGAGTTTAGAAGATGCAATTCAATATTCCTTTGTATTCTGCTCACTTTATCTTCTCCTGGGGATGGCCCTCATAGCAATGTGTTTCAATTTGATGCAGGAGGAAGTCATAGCCAAAGTTCGTACCTGTGGTAGGCGTCTTGGTTGTGCACGCTAAGTTTTCTTCCATCACCACATCTTCCACTTCTTGCTTTTTCTATTTCTACCATACTTTTCTTCTGTCGTTCCGCGAGACAAATCTTTGTATGCGCTACTCAAACAATAATGTTGTGTGTGTTTCTTTCAACAATTAAGTCTGTTAAGTAGAATAGGATGTGTACCTCGAAAAAATGAAAGTTGTAAGTAAGGAATGGAAAAAAATATTGTTTTTCGTATGCCGTTGAAATTTAATATGTTTATAAGTCCCACTATATTACTGTGTTGTCAAACGGATGGTAAAGTGTAATAGCTAAGGGTAAAACAGAATCCAACTTGACGACTATATCTTTGACTCTACTATTAATTACTGTTACACCTTTTAGACCTAATTCACCAATTGGTTGTTTCATGGGATCCATTACAGAGGGAAATATTTATGCAGGTTGACCAAAGGATCGGATTAAGCCAGACAGGCAACGTGTATTTTCAGTGAAGCCAACCATTCTTCTCTATTTATCGAAAAATTCCTATACAACTGCTTTGTGCAGCCAGAAAGCCAAACGATTGTTACTTCTAAATTTCTTTGTGCAAAATGGTATGTTCGTGATCATGAGGAAAAATCAGAGGAAACATTATATGACAATGGCGTTTTAAAACAAGGAAAAATGTAAAAATCTACATGCCCCAAAAATTGTTCTCCCACCTTAATAAAATTGAAACCCATGAAAAATATTATGATTGTATTGTTGAAACTTCCAATGTTGTTCAAAATCCTCCTTTGTTGAATTAAATGTTGTCTGACGATTTGATGAAAAGGCATACATTCAATTTTGATTTAAAAAATCATCACTTTCCCAGGTGAAAATTCCTTTCTCTCTTTTCGACATCTTACAGAAAATGTATCTGAAATAGTGTTAACTTTTCTATAAGTGACTGAAATGGGAAAAGCTACCCAAATGTATACACTTGTTAGGAGTGTATCGTGCTTGCCATGAAGCAGAAATTCTGAAATTTTTAAAACATTTGTATTTATAGTCGAATCTTCAGCTTTGATGTACGTTGCTATCCTGTGTTTAGTCCATCATTCTTCCTCTTCCAGTTTTCATTTGGAAGTAAGTAATGTTTTTACTTTTGAGAGGTAGTTCATATATGAAATCGATGGAACTGCTCAAAAATTTGCACAAAGATCATTCTCCATCGTCGAACGAAACCTGCACTGATTGGATTTAAAGGATTAATAGCTAATTCTTACAGGAAGAAGCTAGACTAACATAAAACCTCAAAACAGCCAATTCCGTCTGATCGGTTCAATGATCGAGACTTTGATGACGTAAACATTTTCCCCAATGCCTTTCCCGAGGTTTTCACCTGGGTGCATACTATCTTTTACATAATATACCTTATAGTGGATGGCAAAAGAGGATATGAAGCTACTATTTTATAAAGTGATGACAACTTTATTGCAATTTTTCTATTTATTGTTCCATCAAATTAAATTCAAGAAGTTCCATATTATTGAAATAAAAAATCACACAGCTTACGAACTAAACTAGAGTCAGTTAACAAAATTAAAAATACTAGGTTAGTATATTTTATCGGAATTTCGAATATTTTGCTTGGTTTAACTCACAATCAGACCTTCATCTAACACCCTTTCATGAGGAAACAATACGCGAAGGAATGTAAGCGGAAATTAAGTTCTCACAATCGGTCAGAATACCAGGAATGACTCCATCGCCGTGCACCTTTCTTAAGGGGCCATGCAATTCAAACCATGGTTTTTCTCGTATATACCGATTGAAATAAGTACTTCCCCTTAGCTTCATAAGCCACTGCTGCCAAATATAAAAGTGAGCTAGACAAATTGACACTGTACTGCGTGTAAGTAAAAAATTAGAATGACTAAAGCTCCGTGCTCTTAGTGAGCTAGAGAGGAAGTAGGGGTACGAGTGAAAGCGGGCGTGTGTACTACTTGTACGATGGAGAAAGAAAGGAGAAAATCGGATCCTTCCCGGTCAGATCGATCTGGCTTAGAGCGTTCGCGTCAACTAGAGATTGCGCAAATTCAGCCACCGTGAAACTAGGAGAGAATATGTGTCTTCAAGGTTGCTTATTTGCTTCTGCTCTTGCCTCAGATTAATAAAGCAAAAGCTACGAGATAGAATGTAGATTTATGAAAAAAAAATCATAAAACAGGTTTTGTTATAGAAGCTGATTCATTTAAAATACATGAGGAAACTCTACTAACGGTTTTCTCCATGTGAACTTGTATGAAGCTAAAATTTTTACCAAAATAACTTTCATATCTCTCATAACTTTGGTAAAAACGCTTTATCCGCGTATTAGTTGATCTATGGTTCTTGCAATTCTACTTCTCTCCATTTGCTCTCTCAGAAGAGAATCATAAACTATATCAATGGTCCATTTTGCTAGTGCATATTCTGCAAGCTCATCAAAATAAGGAAGTCACCATCGCCATCTGGAAGCACATACATCTTGAGTCGATTGCAAAAGCCTGTGCACCGCTGTAGAGTAAACTTTCTTTTCCAAGTTTCATTTGCAATGCTGATTGATACTAAACCAATCCATTGTAAATGTTTCCATTCGAAAGTTTATGCAATAAGCCAAGAGCAGCTGCTAAAAATGTAGAAAATACTTGATTTGTGAAAATCTAATTTATCTCATAGTAAGAGGAAAGTCTAAAACAGGATGTTGAACTGAGACGTAATTTAGAGTTTAATAAATTTGCCACTTAAATGTCAACTAAACAAATTAAAAGCTGTAATGTACTTCAAGAAAGTACACTTCAAACACTTGACTTTCTCTTTGAAAGTGAAAAATGAATGAACCAGAGAGAGGTTGAGCTTCCTCCCTTCAATTTATATGATTTGTATAGGAGGAATACAATGTTGAGAAGCTTGTAACAGAAGTTATTAACCCTGCTCTCCAGCTTGTAAATATTCAAATTTGGGGTTTTCATATGAAAAAATGAGGATGGTGAGGAGCAGAAAGGAGCTCTATTCCATTTACATTTACTGAGGATTGAAAATTTTGTCGGTGAAAGTAGCCCACCGAACGACCACGATAGAGTTGACTAGCTAGAAAACAACACTACTAGCTTTCTCTTACGCTTGCATCCTTTGATGTCACAGTTACACTGATTGTGAATATGGAAAATGAAGATTAGAATACTAGACCTTTCGTTAATTTTATCCTTTTATAAACATCTAGCATATGACTTATATGTACATTCAAATTTAATGAGACTGAGTTCTTGGTCGTTGCTAGATAGAACATGAAATTGAAATGAAATACCACGGTTATTCAACTCATACGAGAAACATTTGCTTACCTAGTAAATATTCCTATTATCTAATAAACTGCATCCCTTTCAACCTTCCTCGTGCCATCGACATCTTACCAAATACCACAGCGGGATACCGCTAAGTGCCTATTCCAAACGTGGTGACAGCCTATCTAGGTATATATAAGCCTTCCCTTCGTTCAGTCAGCCGATGAACTGAATTTTGTCAAACAAGACTTTGCATTTTCCAAGTCTAAATTCACCAATGGAACATAGAACCGATGGAAATAATGATGAGCTCGGCTTGGAGCATTTTAAGATCCTATTTGCCAATAAACTCTAATCAACATAAGTTTATCTACTGTTCATTAGAGTTCATAATTTGTGTTCCAAAATAGTCACGTTTTTTTCTCTTAAAATTTGAGCATTCAAGTCTTCTAAAGACGAGCACAATTGGGATAAAAATTTAAATCCTAAGCTCACGCTCTACCAATGTGCTGCAAAACAGTTTTAACATCTTGAAAGGAACATTGTCGCAACAAACACTTGTTAAATTGCCTTTACAACTGTGGGCTGTGGACGATGAGTTCATAAACCTTTAGTATGTAATACCCTCTCGGCATTTTGTTACGAGTCTCGACCTCGACTTGCATTTCAATAATAGCCTACATCTTTCCCAAGTTTAAGCAAATAATACTACGAAAATGTATATGCCTTCAAGGAAAAGTAAGTCATTGTCACATATGAACTCTGTAAACCTGGTCATTCTCCTCTCTCACTGTCTCTCCTTTTCTTACCGTATGGTTATAGCGCTTTATATCTATGACATGCAAGATAGTGTTTGGAAACCGAAAATAGATGGCATGTCTACAGACAAAATAGTCTTTCTGGAAGACATACAATGCACAACTTTAGAATCCACCCTTTCTCCTTCCAAGTGACTTCCCTGCTGTGAAAAAGTTGATTGTGACGTTGCCAGTGGGAAAGAGTGAATCATCCTAGTCTTCCAAGTATGAATATCCTCTTGAACTAAAACTAGAGCTAAGCATGAGAAGAAGGTACAAATGGAAGGTGTCTATATATCTTTAGATGGAAATAGAGAAAGGATAATCGACCAGCAGCCAAAGTATCTTATGCGTATGTGTGTGTTTGTGTTGGCAGATGTACCTGCTCTAAAAGAGGAAGTACTCTTCATCCTGCCTTCCCTCTTCCTCTCATCTGGACAAGGACGACGACGAAAGTGCAAGTCGAACTCGGGGAAGAGACTCCGTACTTGATAGCTTTCATACATGATCCTACTTTCCCCTAACTACTACATCTACTTCGTCTTCCTTGGTGTTCCTACCTCAGTTTCGAGCTGTATGTTGCATGTATATGTGTAGGATATTCGGTGTTGTAGAAAACGAACAGGAGTGAGGAAACGTTGAGCAACTTTCACTATTTCCCGAGTTTCTTCTTCCTGTTTTCTCATTCACTTTGAAACAAGACTTCTTGCTGGTAGCACGCATACAAATACACGCAGCCACAGAGTCAAAACATTTTGAGTACAAAGTTCAACGTTGAATACCTCCCATCTTCTTCTCTGTCTATCAATTCGCGAGTATAAATACAAGAATAAGAGAGCTAATATACATAAGTTATCACTCAGTGGCTTAACTACGTCTTGGATAAACTCAGCCACATATATGTAGTTATTCCAGGGATACATTTTATCAACGAATAGTATAATTGCCATCACAGAAGAAGTGTATGTGTTTATTATACTGTAATAAAAATTGACATGGAATTTTGTTGGTAACAAAAGTTTTTAAAAAATAAAATAAAGTGATAATCAGAGGAGCTAACAGTTGTTTGAAGCTCAAAGGGTTGGACATTATGTTGAAAATGTCAACCTGATATGAATATTGGCCCCTCATTTTACTCATTTGTGGCTTGGCATAATTTCCGTTTTAATTTTAATTCAATTTCTTGTCGTATAATTCTTGTAAAGGGGCATGATGGATGCCCATGTTGATACTTTGAAAGGAAGAAAGCAGGCCATGCTCAATTTTATTTCTTACTCCCGTGTCAACAGAAGAAGGCATCGTATGAAATGTTCAAAATAGAACCTTCACGAGATGATAATTAACTCTCATCAAATTAACTCTCATCTCCTATTTTTGTTTAAAGGCTTCACAAGCATGAGAAATTTCAACTGTGATTTAAGTAAAGTCGCAGATATTAATAATGTGGTATTAGCTGCTATGGCGTGAGAGGAGGCTGACTTAAATTTTGCTAGAACCTTGTGTAATGTGTACAAAAGTTCTAGTTAAAGTTGTCCTTTATACACATGAGGTATCATGATTTTCTAAATTTCTAATATTACGTAAACTTGATTTTATGTGAATATTTTGCACAAAGACTTGTCAGCGACAATTTAGCACAATGTGTGAAGCGAGACGTTGTTGTCTCTCCATTTTTTCCGTATGCGCTGCCATAATCGTGTACGTGTTGTTGGGTGCTTTTGCTTTCTTCTTCCTCGAGACCAACCATCAAAAAACTCAACAAGGGATGCTGGCGAAAGAAAGCCTAAGTTCGAGTGAGTTGGATATTCTGAGAAACCGGACCGTAATGAAATTATGGTAAGTAATGAGTTTATGATCCACATGATAAAATTATGTGGTACCTTTTATCCTTTAAATGTATAAAAATTATGGGCTACCAGCATCATACTTTCCTTTTCAACGTAAAATATTTGTGACGAACAAAAATCTGGAAAGGGAATTTGAAGTAAACAATATTTATGGGGTTCGAGCTTTCACTCCAGAAATTGGTCATGGGAACACACAAAACTGTGTAATTTACAATTATATTACATTCATTAGAGATTCGATACGTACTGAAATGGTAATAAAAAGCATACGGCACAAAGACATTCACGCGGAAGGTAGTTTATTTGGTCTAAATGCAAATCATTTTCGATTAAATATGCAGCTTTACAAGTGAAACTTAACCTATGCATGGACTTTCTTTGTCTCGCGAGTTTAAACTCACTCACAATCATAATTAATCAGTTGTATTTGCTGGTTCGTTTCTTTGTGCAGTTTGTGTGCATATCAAATTTGCATTAATATTAGATACATATGCTACATATAAAATGAAATTTTGATTAATGAGTGGACAGAAAATTAAGATTCATTTATAAGATTCATCTAATGCGAGCAATTTAGGGTTAAGTAAGATTACTAAAAACGTATATTTATGCCTTTTCTACATCAAAAGGAATTTAGTAAATCAGAGCTAACACACTTTTTGAGTAATTAGCTCATATGACAATATAAGTGAACAACCAATCATAATCTTAATCGTAAGTCAATTCATAAAATTACACCCCAAACCAAACCATTTGAGATGTGGTGGAAAAGCTGGCTGTATTACTTCACTTGCTGACGAAAACTGGAGAGATGAAACTGATAAAAAGCTAATGAAACATGAGGGATTCCAAGACGACAATGATGATAAAGTGCTTGGTAAATTATACAGTTTTGATTCCACAGGGCGCTTACTATCGAGCTCAATGTTTTTTACGAATCCAATTGGACGCAACTCGCAGAACTGGAGTTACAGCAATTTCAAGATGAGATTTTGCGTCAGTTCTTCTCCATCGATGATTCAGACTTTGGAAAGAACAATAGGGAGCTGCACTATGGAGAGGACTCATTTGAAAATTTTCCTGCGGCCCTTTTATATTCCCTCACGCTCATTACAACAATCGGTACGGCTATTTAAGAAGATTTGAAAAGTTTATTCTGCAACATTTCTTCTTGTCGTCTCTGCTACTTTCCAAATATTAGATATTTTTTGCTCATTCTCGTTCCTGGATCGAAACCTTTTCATCTCCATCCTATTTTATCCTAACAAATATCCACCGTTCCTTGCTCAGACGCTCCATTTCTATTTTCTACCTGTGCCTCCTTATATCACCCGTTTTGCACCGAGTGGGTTTCTTCTAAACTAATATCATAAAATAAAACAGAGTAGTTTCCGTTTGACGAGAGTAGCAGAGGGGGAAAATAGTAAAAAGTTTTTTGCTGATTGCGACATTATTTTTTATGTTTGTCGTCTTTCTTGTGTCTTTTCACGCCACCGAAACTTGGCAACCTAAAGGATATGGAAGTGTGAGTCCAAAGTCATTATCAGGTCGTGTTTTGACAGTATTTTACGCCGCAGTAGGAATCCCGCTTACTCTTTGTTACTTGGCAACTGTTGGGGACTTCCTTTCTCGTGGAATCCGAGCCGTTTACTCAAAAATCGTGGTAAGGCTTATAATTTAGTACACTATGGATACAAAACTTTTGGTTTTTAGTATTTATAAATTATGGATCATAATATATGTGTTCCTATATGGTGGCTTATACGTTTACTGCTAGTTTTAAACGTAATCAAGTTTTGCGTCTTTCTACAAAGTAATAATGTTGTCCATATCTTTTCGTTACTTATCTGAAAGTTGACGGCACATTTTCAGACATCTAGGCATTCTTTCAAAAGTTGATTTTAAAATGATCTTCAAATCCTTTAATTTGTTTGTAGCCAATAGTACGGTGGAACTTGATAGCATAGTTGGTACAAAAATCCCTGAAAATATCGAATTTTACAACAACAAAAATTGAGAACTAAGCGACAACTATTTAAGCATTTATATAATTCCGATTTACTTATTAGTGACGTAAGACGTCGTTTTGTGAATCAATATGCCGCACCATGACATATATTTACCAAACCAACACATATGCACTGATTTTGCACATATGATACTGGACAACGTCGTCTCTCCTTCTATTATTTGAATCTATTTGCTTGGATTGGAGAAAGCTGTCTTTCGTAAAAAAAGATTCCTTGTGTAAAAATATACCGCGAAAATCCATTCGGAAACTGAAAATTTAATATAAAATTACATGGAAAATTCAAGTTCGAAAATCTTTCATTTGGATTTCCTTAATGATGGTAAATTCAGGTAGCCAACTGCACAACGAGAACAAAGAATACACTTTGCGTGGCGCTGTATTCTTGGCTTGTTATGGTGACTTACTAGTTCACGAGTATTTTCGGTCTTTAACACAATTTTACAGTTCTGTCGTAAATAGTAGTGTAGGTTTGCTGGTGGAATTCCTAAACTTCACTTAAAGGTTCAGATAAGCAACTAGACATTTGTAAAACCGTGTGCTTGCAAATATTTTCTGAACAGTTATAGCAGTAGTGCTCATTAGTTTTGTTAGTATATGCGTGTCTGTTCGACTGAACGGGAGGAAACCTCCGAACGCCTGAAAATCGTCGTTAGAACGAACAAAAATACGAACAGTAGGTTACATAATTTGATAATCAGGTTAATTTCCAATCCTTATTTTCCACTTTTAGCGGAGGGGCAGCTGCGGTGTACCTATTCCAGTGTCTCTGATACTTGTATTCGCCTATTTGTGTGGCGGAGCAGGCATTTTCTGGTGGCTGGAAGACTGGCCGTTCGTTGACGCCGTTTTCTTTTGCTTTGCTTCCTTGGCCACTATTGGCTTTGGAGGCATGCTAGATCCCCATCTTTCAAAACACGTAAGTATTACCATGAAAATAACATTGAATGATATGATATGGTCCCACAAACATATTCTTATAAACTTTATGCAATAAATTTCTTCTATGCGTAGGTTTCTTTGTTGGTGTCTTCGGTCTATATTTTGCTGGGGATGGCTCTCATTTCCACAGTTTTTAACCTCGTTCAGGAGGAAATTGTGCGAAGTAAGACTGGCCGAGGTCGACAGTATCATCGGCCAATATCTTGACTGCAAAATAAGAAGGATGCTCTCTCCCCTCAGGAGAATCACGTAGGACTCCAGCATATTACTTTAGATAGTACCAATTCTACAATGGTAACTGCTTCTCAAATACACTAAATGTATGTCCGTTTTCTAACATCAGTGTTAATGTTTACGTTAAGAACTAACCTTGTAATTAATTAGGGAGACGAGTACTTTGTTCCGAAGAGTATGGCCACTGAATTTTTCGCACCGCAACCTAACGTCGTTGAAATGACTACTTTGGGTAACATGAACTTTGGCTGTAGTCGCAGTTCTGCAACCCTACCACGTCCAACTCGTTCCAAAACGGTTACATTTGAAGACGAAAAATTGAGTAAAGAGGCTCCTCCAGATGTTTTTATGTAAAACAAAAATGAGATGGATTATTAGAAAGAGGTGATGATAATCCCTCGGATTTAGTAACTGTACCAAGTTTCCACATGAAATTACACATTTCCAGAGAAAGAGAGAAATAGCTTTCGATGTGTCAAATACTCATGTTCCTTCATACACACTGAAAATTACTGTTTCTCAGTCTGGTCTTGTCATGAATAATTTGTATTTAGTACGCAAGTATTTGTATAATTATCTAATCTTTAAATTATTGTAACATTACAAAGATAATTAGATGAGTTGGACTCTAAATCTAATAACTGATTTTCCGAAAAGGTTGCACTGCATTAGTGAGTAGATGTGTTCAAAAAAGTATTTAAACAAGTTGTTTTTCTAGCTCTCTCGTCCTATGTAGTGTACAACCCGTCCAATTTTTCATGAACTCGTATGTCATCTAATCTAATTCGTTCCTATATAAATGTATGTGTATCAATGTCACCCAAAATATTAACAATGGGATTTAGATTATCGATAACGCTTTGGAAGCTCGAAATAAGAACGAGCCGATGGAATTTTTAATGCTCTTTCCAATATGGTTCAATTCTCAACTAGCATTTAACCCCAAAAGTTCACATACAGCATCGAAGATGATAAGTTGCTCATTCACGAAATATTGATTTTGCCCGCACGTAATATATAACTCATTCATACGCATGATAACTTGATAACCTTTATCGTGCCCGCTCAACGGGTAGCAGCAAAGGTCAAATTTGTGTACACTGGTACATCTAATCGTAAATGTGATAATCATCTAAGTTTTTTAAGGTGCTTTTTACAATCACCGGCATTGGAAGGGGAACTAAAAAATTCCATAAACATTGTACCTTCATTCATTTTTCAGGCTTCCAAAGCATTAACAAACTATAAACTTCCGTTGTAAGTATGCGGAACTACTAACAGTCACGAGAATCTTTCTTCAGTGGATAAACTTTGGTAAATATTTCTTCACCCTACTCTACATAACAATTAAATGCCAACACAGGGAAACTAATGTACTACAAACTGAGATTTACTGCGATATAAAATAATCCAGTAAACATGTTAAGAATTCATCCATCTTGTTGTAAATTGGCAATGTTCATATTAACGCATTTTAATAAATTTAATTATCAAATCCTTATCAATGTACATAAAACTCAAAACTTAGAACTACCGGAAATTGTACTTTCATAATGTCCCTTATCCACTAAAACTATCAACCCGATTTTGATGAAACTTTCACCAAATAGAAGCCAGTCGCATGGAGATGCTTTAGTTAAGGCTATATAATTTTACCAATTAGTAGACCCAAAAATTATAAATTTTCGATTAAAGTTGGCCAAGAAATCATTAAAGCACATACTTCACGGTCCGTTCATACCCACGTTTGAGGATTGTCTCATAGTGTAAGTATGCACTTCCAAACAATGTAGACCAAACAGACAAATCTACGTGAACGCTACGCGTTGTGTGTGGAAATGGTAAATTCAAGGAATGAATGTTGATTACCAAATCCACTGTAAAGTTATGTGGACATTTTTTCTGGCAAGCATCATAAAGGTGACCTTCAAATGCAGCACTAACCTGGTTACTACACTTCAAAACTATGCATTTAAATGACAAGCATGAGGAAATTGTGGTGAACTCATGGAATTTAATTTATAAAGGTGACATTCGTCAGAGCAGTCACTTAAGTCAGTTATGATGAATACATTCGATTGAGTGCAGGTCAGATTAAGTCACAAACATGTGAATTGGCCAGTAAAGTTATGATCGTGTTAATTAAAAGTCTAAATGATGGCGACTTAAATGCCAAGCCTATTTCATGAGGGCTAAGTCCGTCCACCCGTTTTTAAACTATTCGACGTTTTTCCCATGAAATCGTATTTATCGAGAAAACGTAGTCAGTTTGCATCCCCTGTTAAAACCGAAAATACACATGACAAACTTAATTACGTCGCTGAATCAGGATGAGGAATACGACGAACAAATGAGAATCTGCCGTACAAATACTTTGTCAATATTTCAATAATGGGATTCATTGCACATTTTACTAAAACAATAATTGTCAATTATCAATCATCATGTTATGATTTTATTGTAATCGTGAGAAAAATGCTAATTGGTCATGCAAATTTCCGAATTAATTTTAAACCATATTGACCGCTTAGTTATTGAAATGTCTAAAGTACAAACATGAGTAAATAACCAAAAATCTCAAACTTTCACAACACCACATAAATTCTACCATCACCAGGAAATCTGCATTCAACGTATTAGGCAACATAAATTAAATCGCTCCAGAAAATAAATTCAAATCAATATTACGCTAATTATCAAAATTAACTGACGGTACTTCAAATAATGTTACATTTTTTGGTTGGGAAGCTGAAGCCTGAAGTTGAACATTTTGGAGTTGACGTAAGAGGAGGAATGAAACTCTGAAAATCTCCATTCCCGTTGCCAAATCCTAATTGATGAGGCACTGTATCACAGGAGGCGCTATTTGATGCAGTCGTGGGATTTCCGCTCCAAGAGTTGGATGCTATTCCAGGGCAGAAACGCTGCTGTGGCATTCTAATATTCAAATAAAAGAAAAGCAAAACTTAATAATGGTGCTTAAAAGTTAACAAATGCTGCTAATTGATTGCAAACAATAAACAATAAAGGTCATACCCTAATCCTTGATTGAAGCATGCCGCTATTTGGAGATTTGATTCAGATTGAAAGTTTAATTGAACGTTGTAGTATCCGGGATTCCCGAAATACATGTAAAAAAGTTGTGTCTGAGCCTGCATTTTGCTTGCTTTTAGTAGCTTCAAGAAGACAGAGCCGAGGACTTGGCGTCAAACTCAATGTGGGTGAATCAATTACAAGCCACCGAATGACGACTAGCCATCCAAATTTTTACTAACCGCAGCTCACACGAATGCACCACGAAGTAAGTGAATGAATAGAAGTGGGCACTGGACACAGAGAGAATGAATGGCATTCGCAATTACTAGGGATACTTTTAAGAAGTAATATATTTCATTAACCACTTCAGTCCTTTGTATCTTATTTCTAAATTGTCTAGTGATCGGAAAAAGGTTAAAACTTTACTGCATTGATATTCATGCTCCTACTGTATACTCTTAAAAGGGTGGAATTTCAATTTTAAATAGTTTATAACTTCAGCCCTAAACACCCACCAGCCACCAAATGGAGACATACTTTTCCTTTTGTATATACCGATATATATATATACCCAGACGTTTAAGACCTATCCGGTCAATGGGGGGGGGTGAAAGATATTTGGCTG
>JAHZNA010004432.1:0-12013 GCA_027743935.1 Sinodicranocentrus sp. ZH6
TCCTCATTGAGAATATTTATTAAATCACAGGCTCCGATTCTTGTAACTACTCCTTTTAAGCTCCACCGTTACTGTCCGTTACCTTTTTTATGGAAAAGGAGGAGCGAAATTACACAGATTTTTAAGGTTTGTATGTACTAACTATAACTGTTGTGACCACTCACTACGCCACTACTGCACTTCAAGTTCAATAGGTAGGGTCACTAGCACTAGTGATAGTGAGGGGCAGGGGTGTTCAGGTGAAGAAAGAATGGCACCACAGGTCATTTGTTTTGTACGAACAAATACGCAACGTGTAAGTACGCAGACCAATGACCCGATCGCTTCCTATTCATGCTGCCCTGCATTTTGCAGCTGCATCTTTTTTGGTTGTGATATGCGATACACATACAATGAATGCAGTTTATGGGGTTGTACATCAAATACGAGGCTGAGGTCGTTGACATCGTGTGCAAATTTTATGTGTTCCAATTAACCCGTCAGCTTGGTACCGGTGCGGTGTAAGTACGGGCAGTGAATGACCAATGCAATGGAAGCTGATGCGACAAAAGCCGCCTTGCTAAGCAGCATGCCGTAGATTTTGCTTCATTTACTCCATTATCTTCTTTTCCTTCGGGTTTAGATTGATGTAGTTTTATAAGAGCGTCGTCGATAGAATTTGACTGAAGACGTATGGACGCAACTTTCAAATATTTAGCTGCTGTTGGTATTAAAATAAACTGAAAACACTGGCGGTAAACAGCATCTTACGCTGTGGTCGGTGTAGTTGTGAATAATTGGCCATTTACATTTAACACTACATTTAAAATTAGGCAGATTTTATTATTTTAATAAATCAACCATTCTCAAGTGAAGTAAAATGGTAATGCATTGTTAAGATAATCTACTTGCGACTTATTAAGACAGTGTGCTGAATGTGCTTGATTTGTTACATTGATTTCATTTAATTTTAATTTACTGTTTTTGTTAAGGTGCGCTTGTGTGGAGTCAAGTTGATCTTTTACATAACGCTGAAAAGATGATCATAATGAGAGCTCTACGAAGTCGGACGTCCATATCAACAGCGGAGTCTAATAGTAGTAAATCTGCAGAAGCAGACGCATCATCCACGAAAAACATAGTAATTAGTTTGCTTATTAAATTTACTCTGTAAATTCGAATGCATGCACTTTTTGAACATAGTTAGCAGTACGTATGTTTCAATTTTGTATTCAGAACCAGAAACGTGATACCATTTCGGAAGATGAAAAGCAGATGGTCATACCACAGCCCTGTAACCAGAATAAACTTTCCATGAAAAAAGTGGAGAAAAATGAGTCTGAAACTTTTGACAATATTGAAGATCACGCTGGGTTAAATAGTGATTCTGATGAAGAGTCCTCGTCTTCGTCTTTTCAATTACAAGCACCTGTTTTTGGACTATCTGAATTAGCTCTGTCAGGTATAAAGTTTAATGTGTGACATTGTGTGACACTCTTTTTCCTTCAATTCAATTTCTAGTGAAGTGGGCAAATTTAACTTATCATATTATTCCTGCTTTTAGCTGTGTCTGAGCCGACCGAAGAGGTTGCTAGTACAGTAAGGCCAAAAATTAACTCGCAAGGGGCAGGAGCACCGAGAAAGCGAATCCGTAATCCTCCGAAAGAACCCGTAATATGTCCAGTGTGTGGTCAAAACTTCACTAGGAGAGCACATCTCGTACGTCACGCATTGTTGCATACAGGCGAGAAGCCATTTCAGTGTCCCAAGTGTGACCAGTCCTTCAACCGGAAAGATCATTTGACCAGTCATCTGCGGAATCATTCAGCAGCGATGAAATCTTCAAGAAAGAATGCCGGTTTGGAGGCAAAGAACAACCGAAATGAGGGAAGTCTACAAACGTCGTTCGGTTTTAAAATAATGACGTGTACATTTTGTGACAAGAAGTTCACCCAGGCACACTTGTATAATGCACATATAGCAACACATCAATCAGAGAGTGTGGAAGATGACGGGAGTGATGGTGTTGGTGACGATATTGATGTTGACGGTACTGATTTATTGCTTCGAAATAATATTGACATTAGTAAAGCATTCAATGCTTACGTATCTATTGATTCAGATGAGCGAAACGTAGCTGAGAAGCATGTGAGGATGACACGTCGTACGGCGAAGCTACGTGCAGATGACAGTGATGATGACGAATCCCGAAGCTCTGAATTGGAGATTGATGACGACCAAGCTGCAGAAGACATTATGGAAACTGATGAACAAACTTTAGAGGATGAAGACGATGAGGAAGTAGAGGTTACAGAAGATGGTGAACTGGATGTGGACGAAGAAAGTGAAGATGAGGAGGCTGAGTCAAATCAAAATTCTGTCCAAGAAGCTTTAAAGAAATTCGAATGTGTTGTTTGTGCTCGTGTTTACAAAGAACAGCGTTCCCTCCGACGCCACTACAAAACACACAAGCGGAATTTCATATGCCGTTTCTGTGGGATTAAAATGGCTAGCGCTGGAAGTCTTATGCGGCACAATTTATTGCACACTGGAGAAAGACCGTATGAATGTGACTTGTGTCAAAGAAGGTTTAGCCGCAAGGATGCCTTGAAAGCGCATCGTGCGGCTCACGACAGAGACGATTATAAAGCAAAATCCAGTCTGGAGCGACCTCACACTTGTAAAATCTGTGCAGCAAGTTATACTAAAGTCTACAATTTGGTTCGTCACATGAAACAGTACCACCCGCAAATTACAAGACAGGTACCGACCTTACAGAAAATCAAACAGGTGGTTCAACCCTTGCAGTCAACTCGTGTTCACTTTGTAGCAGCAGATGATCCCATGAAGTGTGGTAATTGTCGCAAAGAATTCACCACTTCAAGTGCCCTCAGTACCCACATTTGGTACCATAACCAGGATAAGAAACATGTCTGTAATATTTGCCATCACGGCTTTACCTACCCTTCCGATTTAATTAGACATTTAAACACACACCGTCATTCTGGGCGGCGAATAATGAGTAGAACACAGCTCGCGGCGCAAAGTCGGATAGCCCAGGCAAAGCTCCAGAGAAAAGCTCCGCCTGTCCAGCTGCAGCGAGCTGCCCCGATTCACAATAGCTACATGATGAATGGAGTCCGTTATTATCCATGCAGTCTTTGCAAGCAAGTTTTCAATCACAGATCAAATCGTTCCCGCCACATGAAGTTAATCCATAAGGCAAATCAGTATGAGGCAAATCAACAACTTCAGCAAAAACAAATCTCTCCTAGAAGTAATGTAGCCCCCGCTGTGAATATTATTCCAGCTCGACGATTCATTGCGGCATCCATTCCCACCAAAATTAGAACGCAAGTAACAACAACTGGGCTCAAAATGCTGCTGAAGAAACCGGAAATGCCCTCTGCGGATGATCCAGTACCTAATTTCAACGGAATGTGGAGGTGCAAATACTGCTTCAAAGTTTTTAATAAAATCTACAACTTTAAAATCCATATGAGAACCCACAACAAACAATTTGCATGTCTTGTTTGTGGAATGAAAACAGCATCTCAGGGATGGAGATTTTGTAGACGGTCCGCTCTTACTGTGCATTATAGAAGACACCATGGACCAGAGGCCAAGATCAGGAGGCAGTACAACCCACAAAGACTCACCCCCAACCTTAAAGCATGCGTGGAAACTGCTGTAAAACTGGCACCCAGTGAAAATGCCAATCGCAATAGCATTTTGAAGACCATGTTAGAAAATTACCCTTGTAAAGACGAGGACACTCCTCAGGAGGAACAGGAGATGCCTTCAAAACCTCCAAAGCACAAAGTACTTCCACCGCCACCACCCCTCATTAGATATCCATTTGCGTCTTCTTCGGTTGCAGCATCGCCAAGTCGTCAAGAGGGAGCCAAAGTGGAAAGTTTTGAGGTGATGATTTTGTGTAAGCCATGTGGAACGCTGATTTCTGGGAAAGACAACTACGTTGACCATATGTTGCAGCAACACGGTACCGCAATGGCAGTAACTGCACCTCCAAAAATTCAACAGCCACAGCGTAATCCATTCCCATTTAAAAAACCCAGTCAACCTCCATCGTTGCAAAGACGGCCACCGGTATTTCAGCCAACACAACCACCCTCCCAGAAGCGTCTCCCATCAATTGTTTGCAGACAATGTGGAGAACTTTGGAGCTCCAAGCATGACCTTACCGTGCACAGTTTAGTTACGCACCATACTAATACATGTGGCATTTGTCGAAAAATCTGCTCGACAATTGGTTTTCTTTCACGGCATTATATGTACTGCCACCCAGATGTGAAGAATGCTGCAGAAGAAGCGAGAGTTATTATGATACAGAGTACGAGTGGAAAAATTCAGCCTGAACAAAGCTATGATGACAATGGTCACGCAGAAAATATTTTAGTTCCCGAAGTTGTCATCAAGGAAGAAGCTGTAGATCAGAAAGCATACGAGGACGATGACGACGATGACTTGACATTTACTCCGGAAAGTTTACTAGAACAGAAAATGGATCCCATTCATGACAGTACAATATCTGAGCAGTTATCTGAAGGCATGTATCAATGTGGACTTTGTAGCAAAGCATTCAAGGACAAGAAGGCCCTTGCCGATCATAAGTGGTACCACAGCCGTGAAGCAATTCATCCTTGCTCAATGTGTCCTAGACGGTTCAAGCTGAAAAATGATTTGATACGACATTATCGTCGTCACCTACAAGAGCGACCTCATGGCTGTCCAGAAAATGGGTGCGATTCAAGATTTTACCAAAAAGCAGATTTAGGCCGGCATTTAGTAAAAGTTCATCATAGACTTCAAAAGCTTCCCTGTGCGTGTGAATTCTGCCCTGCAAGATTTTCCCAGTATTCTACGTTGATACGACATGTGAGAGGTGCGCATCCTGGAGAAGACGTCTCTCCCATTTTGGAATTGGAAGCTCAGCAAAAGCAGAATTCTGAAGCGGACAAAGAAACCTTGGAGGATTCATCCTTTGTGGAAGTGGACGAAGATTTCCAGAATCAGCAAAACGAAAAGGATTACAGTTTTGAACTGCAGCAGTTGGAAATAGAAACATGTAACGAAGAAGATTACGAAAATGACCCGGAGGTCGATCTTGACCAAATTCAAAGTGAACCAAGCTCGTCTACACAGAAGAACAAAGGTCAACAAGATGAAATATACAAGTGTGAAACTTGCGATAAAACTTTCGACGACCGTCAAAAATATATATATCACAGATATTATCACACCCGGGAGTTACGCTATCCCTGTCAGTACTGCGATGAAAAATTTAAAATCAAAGGCCACCTGGAACGCCACGTGAGAACCTACCATAGTCAGAACAGCCCACCCAAGCAGATTCTCCGATGTTCAGTGAAAGGTTGTACCAGGAAGTTTTTGCGAGACTACGATCTCTCAAATCACCTTCATAATGTTCACAAAAAATCCCCTATTATGCCAGAAGGTGATGAGTACGTTGAGGAAAATGAGAACGCGGAATTGAACGATGGAAACTATGACGAGCAGGATTCAGTTATGGAATACGAAGCCATGCAGCAGGACGAGGAAGGAGATTTTGGGGAAGACGAAGAAATGCAAGTTCAAGGTTCATCTCTACTTCAACCTTGTCTCAGCAAGCTTGAGGAGTATACAAATGAAGCTGGGGAGTTATTTTGTAAACCCTGCAATAAGCATTTCAAAGACCTGAAAACCCTCCAATCCCATGTTTACTACCACCAACGTGAGTCCAAGCACCCTTGCCAGCATTGCGGAGCTCGATTCAAGCAGAAAAGTGATTTGCGTCGTCATATTGGAATCCATCACAACCCGGATAAAAAGCGGGACTGCATCTCATGCCCCAACTGTAACCGAAGTTTTACTGACGAGCGCTACTTGAGAATTCATTTGAATAAAAGTTGCGAAGGCAAATCTGTCGTATTTGACGAAGAGAATGAGTCTTCCTCTCATCGAGAATTTGACAATTCCTATTACGACGACGATGACGACGGTCCCCAAGAACAAGAAGGGATGGAGGACGATGCCGAGTACGAAGAAGATGGAAGTCAGCAAGATCACCAGGACCAAGATGAATGGGAGGAGGAGCCTAATCCCTTAATGTTTGTAGCCAGCGATATGCAAATGGATAACGGGGAAGAGGATCCCGAATACGGCGAAGAAGAGCAAGAAGAAGAAGAAGAGTACTCCAGCGTCACAAAACTTCAGCGTTTCGATTGCGATCTCTGTGGAGCATTTTTCAGCCGAAGTAATGAACTCATCCTTCACAAAAGGCAACACGCTCAAGAAGCGGCGACGGCCAGTGCAAGTTCAAAAAAGAAAAGCAAAACTTTTGAGTGTAATAAATGTGGAATGTCGTTCCTCCAAAAGGGAGAACTCACTCAGCATCTCCAGCAGTACCATCTAGATGAACTTCCTGTTTATCAATGTCAATTCTGTCCGAAATTTTTCTACGTGAAAAAGTCCTTAGATACTCATCGACGCCGTCATCACAGTCACCTTTTGACTCTTTTCCCGTGTAAATTGTGCAATGCCAAGTTTACTCAGGAACAGTATCTTGTCTCCCATATGAAGTCCCATCATACCCACTAGAAGTAAAATCTGCTTACCTACTTACTAGATGATGATAACTTTAAGTTTGTGTAGTACTTCACGGTTCACTACTAACAAGTTCAGATCTCTTTTATTTCCACTAAATTTTGTAGACATAAACGGCGACATATTTTTAAGTAACATATTTTGTAGAGCATAGATAAGAGCATTTTTATCTAATTATGCGTGCGAATGTAATACTTTTGTGTATTTTGTAATATTGTAATATGTAATGATTGTGTAAACTGAAATGGCGTAATTCAGAATGTTAAATAAAATACATTGAAACTAAAGCTTTTGTTTTCCATTTTCGCTGATTCCATCTCTTTTACTAGATTCGTTAATGGTGAGAGGGACCATTTCTCGCTCCTTTTGATTCGACAATCCATTTCCATTTTGCTGCTGTAATGAACCTCGCCGAGTTCCATTGACAGGCGGACAAATACTGGAAGCTCTTCTTTCTGTGTTGGCTGCCCAAGGTTGGAGTTCACAACTTCCAAATATAGCATACAATAGAGCTCCAAGGAGGTTTAGCCCTGCAGCAATGGAAAATACAAGGATCCATTCTTCTCGCGTTCCATTTGGTGTCAATAGGCTGACAAAAAGGGGACACAAAAAGCCTGGGATCACTCCAAATGTGTTGGTGATCCCGACTATAATTCCAGCATATTTTGGAGCGAGTTCGAAAACACTCAGCATGTATCCTCCCATAAATGCAAATTCAGCAAACGCTTGTCCTACAGTGACCATTGAGATTCCAAATTCAATATTTGTACAGGTTAGGAAACCCGTGAGAAACATACTAGTCGCTGGTCCAATCATTCCCACAGAGTTGAAGATTTTCCGGAGGGTAGTAACACTGCAAAAGTTTTTCCTTCGGAAAAAATCGAAAATACTACCAACGGTGAAATGCACTGCTAGCATGCCCATGTATGGTAAACTGGAGTATAGACCGTTTTGGCTTGTGTCCATGTACAATACTTCCTTCAAGTAGGTAGGCATGTACATCCCAATCATCAAGAATCCCCAAGTGAAACATGTGTGCGTTATATGAACCACATTGATTGGTCCAGATGTCACTATCTTCCTCCATGGTACTTGAATTTTCTAATTTACAGGAAATTGAAAAGCTGTCATGTACGTCGCAAATCCAATTACTTAAGACATAATTTTCACTTGGTAAATAATTTTATAAATCTTTTGCGCACCTTCGATTTCTGGGCACTACTATAAGAAACTGCCCTTGTCTTTCTCAAATATTCCAATTCTTGTAGAGAAATCCTTGGATGATTTTCTGGCCACTCGTAAATCAGAAAATATGACACAATCAACAACAAAATCCCCAATCCACCTGTCACATAAAAGATAGATTCCCAGCCAAAGTTTTTACAAAGAAAAGCGCACATCGGAAATGTAAACGCGGCTGCGAATCCAAATCCACCATAAGCAATTCCCATCAGCATCCCCCTCTCCGACGGGGCACACCATCTCGCCGAGAAGACATTCATGGAAGGAAGGGCGGCACCCTGAATGAATGAAAAGTAGAGGTACATATCTCATAATAGTCTTAGAGGATTTGCAAGCCTTTGCATTATGCTTTGATTATTGCACTCGTTTTTTACATGCGTCAGGCCTTGGATGAGTCTAACTGCGAATAAGAATTCAGGTCCATACCTCGCCGCAAGTGGATTGAGTAGCGTTAACAAGCTCAAACTTGCAATACTTCCAAGAAATGCTTTCTTAGCCCCAAACCTCTCCGCTAGCCAGCCTCCAAATATCTGTAAGAGATTATGACAAGCATCGACGTGACTTCACAAAAGCAAGTAAGATTAATGGATCTTATGTACGTTCACGTTTGCTGTTCAAGGTCGTTCGACAGCTGCTACTGAAGCAACTTCTTACTTGTGTAAAAAGGTAGCCATAAAAGAACGAGCCGAGTATTGCACCTTGCACATCTTTAGACCAATCAAATTCACCCTAAAACCAAAAAATTGTTATTAACTTTTCTTCAATTGGATTACTTAACATTAGCTTGTGTAAGCGGAAGTCTAACTTCATCTGGGAATTTAGAAGACGAAGAGTTCGCTCGGGAGGACGCCATCCGCTTACAAATTGCCCCATCATCATCAATTAAGCTTTCAAGAGGGTTCTCCCCTTCCAAAAGTCTCTCTGGGAATGTGAACTCATTCCCCGTGATATTTGCAAAGTTGTCAAAAATAGATTCCGTGAAATTGCTCTCAGCTCCCAAGTCCAAAGTGATGTTTGGTCGCTTTACCATGCAGACTAGGGCAAAGCTAATGTTAATCCTTTGCAGGAGGAAGTTGAACGAGGCAAACATGCAAACGATAAAAAGCATCAGGCGACAGGAAAAGAGCATCGGCGCTGCAAAATTTATACCCAACACAAGATACATGTTAATCAAACTACCTACAAAACGTTTCAAACATTTCATATGACAAGAATTTCATTGTTCCACCTATACCTGGCTTCATGCTCCCTCGCTCGAGATCACTTTTCATTTTCAAATTTGTTTTTTACTCAGTCGTGACAAATTTTGTAAAGCTTATCGTTCCCTTGTTTCTATAACCTATCCCAATCCTTCCAATTTTGGAGTAGTCCTCTCTCCATGAATCTTGGAAACAGGCTGATTGGAAGGTGAATTGGAGCAACAGGATTGAGGGTGATCTTGTGTTGTATTGACGTATTAGAAGCACCCGTGCACAGCAACCTTGCCAATTACCTCTGAACGACTGGCAATGTAATCTTCATCTCATATTTTCATCATTCTTCACTCGCTCACTCGTCACCATTCATGTTTCTCCGTTTATACCTTATTACAAGCACGCACAAATATTCATGCATGAATCCAGGTAAAGTCAATACACATTAAAAAATAGTAATAGAGAGTCATGAATACACAGAGGATTTTTTTATTTTATACTCAAAATGACTTCATTAAAATGACTAGCAAGATTTTAAGACGAACGAACAAAAACTGTATATCCTTTGGGAATTTTAGTATCGGCCAGGTTGTCTACTTTGTTAGGGAAATAGGTACTATATATCCATCCGTTGTTGGCCAGATTATTATGCAATATTTTTATTCATTTTGAGAGGATACATATCCACACAAGATTACGCTGATGAGCAACCAAAAGGATAGAACATCCAGCACAGATGTGAATCGACTATCACAAGCTAATGGGAATTTTCAATGTCAAAGTCAATTATTGCAAGTGCACAAGCAGTAAAAAAGAAATAAGATGAGAAGTATGCCATTTCATTGTATCCTCCTCTGAAGAGAATTATGTATCTTGTGTGAGAATCCATTCGTGCGGACACGGTTTTTAGCAGAAGTAATTATAACCGGGATAATGAGCATGAGTGAAGAATAATTATGGAAAACGCAGTATCATTAATGGCATTTCGTAAAATGCTGTGAAAATTAAACACTAGGAAAATGACATGTCATGCAGTGGTGTAGATAAAAAGATTTAATGGTGCTTATCATGCAGGTGCATAACTTTGAAGAGGTTGTAGGGTCAGTTTTTAAAGTGGCATCTTTACAGCCTCTTACATAACAGAGTGAGTGGGAGGGGGACGATCTCTTGGGCAGTTTACAAAATTTGATATCAAGAGTTTTTTTTTCAAATAAGGAGGAAACGCATTAAACGAGTTGTTATTGTGTACGCGTGGGATAAGGACAATAAGCTCCATCCACAAGGAAAGGTTGGGAAATAATTATCAGGTAACATAAGATATTTATGTCTCGCTGCAGGTGGAAAAGCTTGTGACAAGCGTTTGTGTGTTGCATCGTAGATCTGCTGGGTATGTTTTACATAACATACGAGAAATGGCACAAGAAATAAAAAAATTATCGTCCTAAAGTAAACAGAGGCATAATATTATACAAAATGCAAAAAATTATATGATCATGGTAGGAAAATGTAAAACTTGGAGACAAAATCACACGTCACATGTGTGCGTATTTAGGATTATAAAACCCATGCAGTTTTGCAACCAATCTGTTTTCAATTAGAGTCATGATGACTTTTGCACATGCTAGTATGGAATAGTATTTGACAAATACGATATTTGAGGGTAACATTTTAACTTTATTTGTCAAGCTCTCGGTACCGACTGTTGCTTTCATCTATACATAATAATGTCAGTGTCAATGAGGTCCCGTAAAGTTGGGATTGGCAGAGTGAGGAGATTAAATTGATCATTTAGCTGCCTAAATACCAATACAAATTAATATTTAAATGAATAAATGACTCATAATAATATACTGTAGTTAAAGTAGCATAAATTCACCAGCGTATAACCTCATAAAATCTCTTCTAAACAATGCAAGTACTCGCTATTCGCAATACTGCATGAATTTTTGCTCGCGCTACTAGAACGAATTGCTTCTTAGGAAAAACTGCAAACAAAATCTATGTTGGTTAATTAATACTGGCATTATATCCAAAAATATTAATCTGCATTTACATTTACGCATCAATGAAATCGCTACTTGCTAAAATTTCATATATCCGTGGAATGTTGCCGTACCTTTCGCTGAAAAAGGAAGAAACACCAAACATCACGCCTTATTGTCCTTCAGCAAATGAATAATTGATAATATACGAGGAAGCATCTTCACTTCTCTAAACCTCTGAGGTGGATCTCTGGGTGGGGTCTGGTGCACATCTGCAGTTTTCTGTAGATTGTAAATCACACTTGTTTGTTAAGTTAAATGCTTGATTGAAGTCGTACAAGTGCAGCTAATGATAAAACTGTTTGGAGTACCCTTCCAACCACCAGTTTGATTACTGCTCTGTTGCAGGTGCTTCAGTGTTTTTTTGCTTAAAAATGGGAATAGATCTGAGTCTTATTTTTTTATTTTTTACAGCCGTCGCTTTGTCAGTGGGATACAGTTCGGGTAGCAGAACACTTATACTTGTATTACGTAAATCAAAAAATTAGGGTGAAAAGTACGAAATTCAAAAATAGATGTATGTAATTTTACATTAGATGTGCCCAGGAACTATGCACACCCATTGGACCCCCTATCTCCGGAAGAAATTCACGACAGTGCTGTAGTTATTCGGAAGCATAACAACTCTGGTCCTTGGATTTTTAATAGGATTAATTTATATGAACCGGAAAAATCCAGTTTAATTTTTTCCTTCCTGAAAAACGAATATCCATTGAAAGTTCCCCGCCATTCCTTTTCTGTACTTCTACACAGTGAAACTTACTCAGCAGTTGAGGTAATCGTAAATTTAGATGAAAATCGAGTAGTGTCGTGGATAGACCTTCCAGGAACTCTCAAGCCAGGGACGAACAGAGGGAATCGTAATTTTGCTGAAGAGCTTGTTAAAGATGACGTCGGCGTTCAGGAAAGATGTCGACGATTGGGGTGGTC
>JAHZNA010004433.1:0-38467 GCA_027743935.1 Sinodicranocentrus sp. ZH6
ATCAAAGTTAACTCTTTTTAGTGAGGTGATCCTTCTTTGAGTTTTTTTGTCTTTTGGTAACTCATCTATATATATATATATATATATATGCAGAGAGTAATGCTGAGAAAGGGTAGGGAAATTTGTGAAAAAAGAAAATGAGAGTGTGCGTTGCAACACTTGTAACGTGTAGTGAAACTGCGACAAGTGTAACGTCGGGTTTAGTACAATGTGCGCCATTCTTGGAATCAAACGCGTCGCTTATTTCTAAGAATGATGCGTTAGAGCAGGTGCAGTCGAGCTAGCTTTGGAGTGCTCACTTGCGATTGGCATGCAGTCTTGGACATTTTTTTGAGAAAGAACTACGACAATTCTTCCTTGGTGGTTTGGCTGACCGACGAGATGGTATATATTATCGAGTTGATCCCGGAAGAAAAAAAGGAGCATACCAAGTGGATTTCTTTTTCACAGGATAAGGGTACAGGATAGTGGATTATGGAAAAGTACCAGGAAAAGGTGCAATCTAGAGTAAAAGTTCGCGTGGCTAAGTAGTAGCGCCGCAGGTGAAACTTAAAAACGGCACCTGCGCCCTACTCCTTAACAATGACGGCTTTGAAAAATCTTCAAAGATTGCACCTACCTGCGTCTTGTCTAGAGAAGGTAATATATGTGTAAGAATTTTGTTTCATGTTATACTCGTATGCACACAAAGTGAGTTTATTGCTAGTTCTTTTCAGTCATACATGGTTAATTTAAAAATCGAAATTCGTCACAAATGATTTTTTGAGCGTTGTAAACGTTATTCTTAGTCTGAATAGCAGTCGAGGATTTTGGATTTTGGAACCGGAGTACAAGGAGATTAATATGAAACTTATTTGTACCTTTATCCTCGTTAAATAATTCAGTCTCTAGTAGAATATTATTCAAGTGTACTTCAGTCTTTGAGCTGTTCAGCTTACTAAATAGATTGTAGATCTCTACCTTGTTTGTTAAGCCAATAGGTATGCCAGAAATATTAATTTTCTTCAAGGAGTCAAAATGAAAACTGGAAATCTGGGCGAGGAAAGGCTTGCAGAATTTAGATACTCCTGAAGTAGCGTTATTGTTATCGGAAGTGTCCGAAAATACAAGGGTTTCAATGTAGGAGAAACGTGCACTAGGGTTTGAGGAGGTAGATTCATTTAGATGTGGAAATGCACCATTCATGGAACACATGTTGCTGCCCTTTATTGTCAAGTTTTTCACATTTGGGAAGTTGTCAAAGATTTTGGGTAAGTTTTCTACGTAAGGATTTCCTGTTATAGTAAGAGCTGTAACAAACACGCTGCAATTTTTCGGTAATGGGATATTCCACTCCCACCAAATGTAAGGCTCATCGATTTTGATAAGCAAGTGAGTCATCAAAGTTGGGCTGCATAGAATATCCAATTTGTCAGGATTTTGAAAATCGTTAGGTTTAGAGATGAGAACTGTCGAAAAGTACGCTGCATGAGGGAATTGAGATTTGGTTGGTGAGTCGGTTTCGAAGGTTAAAGGAGGATGACTAATTGTTGAGATTTTCGATGGAGCTGAAGCCGGCGGATATGAGCTACCCTTGGCCATAGTAGTGTTGTTTGTATCTTCTGCAAAATTTTCTTTTCCTGTTTTGGGATTCGGATAAGCTAAATCTCTAATTTCAACATGCTTAGTCGTGGTTGATTGTAGAGAATGCGATACTTCATTCAGGATGAATGAAAATCCAATGAGCAATGTTACGATAAGAAAGGCTAGAAAGGTATAAGTAGTGCAAATAATGAATATCCATATCTTCCGTCCGTGCATTTTGTTTGGTATGGTATCCTTTACAGGTTGGTTGTCTGACGATGAGATAGTGCAATGATATGTAGGATTTGGTTTCGATAACTCTTGATTACTACCAAGGCGATTTTCTTCATCTGGAAGGAGGGACTGTGACTCAGATGTTCCATGATCTTGGACTTCCCTGCTACTCTCACTAACTATGAAGCAAGTCAATTATTAAAAAAAGTTGAAGGAGTTTCATTGTATCAAAATACTTAATCAACCTTACTTTCTTCAGAAATTTCAGTTATTCCTAGTTCTCTGAAGATATCTCTAGCATGTTTCTGAAGATGAGCAAGATCAGGATGGACAAGGTCCAAATTCCACAGGACATCTAAGCATTGAAGTAATTGATTTTGCCCTCTACAAAGTATTTAAATTTTAAATTAAAAACGCTACGATTATTTAAAACCAACAACTTTACAATAATTACTAACCTTGTGTTGAGTAGAAGAAGGAAATTAGAATACCAATCCCTTGGTTCGATATTCTGACCCAAAAGTTTTTCATCAGACATTTCTCTACGTGTAAAGATTTTAAGCGAAATCAAATGTTCTGCTATAAGAAGGATATTGCAAGTAACAGTGAACACATTTTGACCAAGTTTGTAGCCTGCCCCTTGGAAAGTCCTTTTCAGAATGGAATCCACTTCTTTACTTTCACAATTTTTTAACTCGAATGATTTCATATTTATATTTGCGTTGGTGTAATAAAAACAACTTGTTTTTCTCATGTTTTATTTTTCTTGGATGAAGTTAAGTATTAAATTCCTATATACTGAGTAATGTCAGAATACGAAATAAAGTTAATTGCTCAAAAAGTATTGAAGAAAATTGAAAATAATAATTTTTTAATGTTTCATTAGCTGTTGATCGTATCGTGTTAATGCATGAATCGCATCTGAACGGAAATTAATCAAACTGTACCTGGACCATGTTTTTGTGTTTGCAATGAATTTTGGTGATCGCAACTGCACATCACGAGATCAAACATTGTTGGTAAGGATGATAATGATGATAATTTTTTGCCCAATACTAATACAGATTAGTACTATCTCAAACAGATGAGATCATAGGGCTAATGCAACATATATACTGTACTGAAAACATTGGGTCGTCCAGGTTTACAATAAATGATTAAATAACACGTACTTTCCTCTATTTCATTCAACTGCGTCTTCCATGCACAAAGTGATAATGAAGAACGCTTGATTTCCATATCACGAAGAATTACAACTTTGTACCTGTTTTTATTTTAATGAAAACGTTTATAAAATTAATTGCACCAAGCTCCAATTAACTTTTCTGTTGAACATTCTCATAAAAAATCATTTCCCGTCAACCTTGGACGATCTTATATTCTGAATGGAACAAAGACCAAAGCGGAGTCTGCCACCAATAATGCACTGCACTACTGCCGATAATTGAAATGATGCATGACGTTCATGAAGATTTGTTAAAGAACTGACGCTGATGATCATCATCGTTCTCGCCGTTTCTCCCTTTTCCTTGTCTGCTTTCCATTCTTGCATGAATTTAGCTTGATAGCGTTTCTGCTCCGTGTTAAAGAGGGCAAGAGATGAGAGACAGTGAAGTAGCACACTATATCAAATCTAGTCAACGGAAAAGAGAGCACACGCTCTCTGATGTGAAGGCAAAAGGCGAGTCGTAATGTAATGCCTCTTAATCATCTCATAGAGATCAATTGACAGAAAGTAGCAAGGGGAAAAGTGCATAGAAAAAGGAAGCAGAAGATTTAGGAAGCCCAGAGAGTCAGGCCACTTGTGAAGTTTTGGACCTTTGTCTATCTTTCTATTACATGGTCACATACTTCACAAAAAAGGAACAAGTAGGGCATCATGCACGCGGGGTAATGAAAAGAGGAAAAGAAGGGGGAAAATGTAGGAGAATGTGTGTTTTACATAAATGGACGCTATAACTTTTACATGTGAGCATTTTGAAAGGATGACCCTTTTTTGTAATACAAGCCTCACTACAACAAATCTCCAGCTCATTTATTAATCATCCTTTTAATCTTCAATGACGACTTCAACGTCACCACCAACCAGTTGAGCCATCCCACTCCTCTCCAAGGAATATGCACTTTGTATATCATTGCCTGAAAAAAATTACTAAATAAGCCTTATGAGGGAAGATACAACGATGAGGAAAGATGAGTTTGTGGATGGGCTCCCGTTACATGGCAAATCCTACTATTCAAATCTATGCAATATTATCATTCATTATTATAGCGAATTAAGGATCACATCCTGCCTCGACGCTGTTACTTATATTTTTTTCTTTGCTTCTGCTCAAAATAAAATATTTCCACAGTGGACTCACTCTCAACTTCTCTCAGTTGGCCAGTGACGACCGTCCTCGCAACAAAGACGGAGAGGAAGGTGGTCCCAGAAATAGTTTGTGTATCTCTACAAGTTAGTCATAGAGTCTATGACTTCATTGTAGCTTGTGATTGCAGAGACCAACTGTGAGCAAAAACGATCTGGCAAAGAATTATATCTGTAAAGCCGAATTAGTGAAGTATTTCTAATGGTAATCTTCAAGGATTTGTGTGATAAAACATTCTCGCTGCGTGGATTAGCCAATGCCACATTCTTCCAAAAACAAGTGGTCGGTGGTAATGCTTTTGAGAAGATATCCAAGAGAAGATATCTACTCTACGGGAGGAGTATTACACGCTGGATGAAAAATCCCTATTTCGTTCCTAAGTACTAGTGCCGCAGGAGATTGACATTTTGTAACAACTCCTGCTGCTCCAGTGCTTATCAATGGAAAGGGTAATACACCGTTTCTACTCATTCATTCTCAGCAACGCAACCATGGAAGCTTTTCCAGGAAAGTAAAATCGGAGCCTGGAGGTGAACTCAGAGGCAAGATGTTTTGGTACCATATTACCCACTTGTTTTAGATTTGGTAAGCACTGGAAAAAGTTACATGAGCAGGCAATTTTTTTCTATTTCGAGTTGACAGGAGTCCATAAATGAGCTCAAGTCTAGATATACATTGGGATCAGAAGAATGAGCTCAATCACGTCCAATTCAGAGAATATTTAAGAGGCAAGAGCAGGATGGAGAGTATGCTGGTATGTGTCAGGGAAGTTTTACAAGCTAACGTGTCTACTCACTGCAAGCTTGAGAAAAAAAGCTACATTCTAGATTAGCATTAATAACCGTCCTTGGATGCAAATCAGGCTGAATTTGATTTAACTGCTTTGGATGATTTTCATGTTTGTGTCTGGGTGCGGCTGCATATATCTCTCTTTCCAAAATAGCTAGAGCTATAGGTCACTCTCTGTCTCGCCACTTCTTTTAGAGAAAGACTTGAGATGACAAGGAGCAAATTAAGAAATTCAACTAGAGTAGCAAACATTTTCCATTTTATTGTATAAACCGTACCAAACAAGTACAGTTACATTTTTTTAGCATACCACATAACTATTTAACAGATATATAGATAAGAAAATGGTAGACTTGTGAGGATCTATTGCTGCAAACAAACAAAAAGTTAGCTAGAAATATAGCGCACCCTAGGTATTTCCTTTTCATGTAAAGCTTCTATATTTGACAGGAAATGTAAGCAACAGTCCTTATAGTACTAAATAACTGCCATAATTTTAACAATAGCTTTAACACGGATAATATATATCATCAACAGTTCTGTAATTACTAGAATTAAAACTTTAAATCATCTTTGAATTATTTTAATACGTAAATCGTATAACCACCTATATATATATATATGTTCTACTAATTTTCATATTCTAGATCTTGACAGGTTTTTGGGAAAGGTTAACATAAAACTAAAACTATGTCATACTAATACATACAATCTTACCATGGTTGACTTCTACAGTTAAAGACTTTTCAACGGTTTAACAGATTTGACAACATAAAAATTAAACTGTAACTGTAACATACATATGCATACGTACCATTAATACAGTCAGTTTATCAGATCGCTCATTGGAGCTTTGGCCTTTTGCCTTTTCCATAAATCTTGTACAGGATTTAGACGGACTTAAAGTGGGCGTGTTACAAAAAACCTAGTCGTATTTTATGCTGTTATTGGAAGGGATAGTTTTGATTATGCAACTATGGGGATTATCAAATGTACTGATGACAATAAACTTGGTTAAAACTTGTCCGACTAGATCTTGTACAAGCATTATTTTAAAAAGTATAAATTAATTTCATTACAAGCTGTTCTGAGTAATTTTAAATATAAAATGCTAGCCAGTATGATTAACTTTGGAATAAAGCAAGAAACTTTATTTTTCGGGTTTTGCTATTTTGACTTGCTAAACAGATAGCGTTGTACTGTTATTTGTTCAGTTATTTTCTTAGGTAAGTAGAAACTGATCTGATTACAGTTTTCTAGGGTATATCATGCATTTCAAAATAATATTATTTTCTTCATTAGGAAAATTTGAACTTTTGTTTGTAATCATATTAAAAACATCACTACTTGAGTAGATTGATTCGTATCTAAAATCAGTTTCAGTTCAATTCAACAAGTTTTCTCATTGTGATATAGCTTTGAAGATGATATAAAAAACCAACTTCATTACTTTCCCCTCTCTCTCTCTATCTCTCTCTGTCCTGCTTTCGTAATGAAAGCGAGTTTTCGGTTTAATTTGATTAAAACAGTTTTCTCGGAAGAGAACATGGTTACTAGGGAAGATGTGAGAACGGAATAAAAATTAACGTGAAGTAACGCTTTCAAGTTTTCATTTCACATAGGAAATGAAAAATTGACTTGGTGCACGTCTGTTTACTCCATATTTCCTTTTGCTTTCTCAACCCTGAAGATTTTTAAGTACTTCATCATGTCTAGAATTTAAGTCAATGAGTATAAAAATCACGTACAAAGCTACATTCATCATGTGTTGTTTTTTGTCTAAAATTTATAAATAGGATTGTCTTCGGAAATGATGATGCAAATTAAATACAAAAGAGAGTCGGGTCTGAATAAACAAAGTGGAGGATGGAGAAGAAAGTACAGTGGTACCCAGAAAGTTTTTGTTTTGCAAATAGGTACATATTGTAATACAGATTTTTTCCCCTGGTGATTCTTATATCGTTGGTGTTTAGCTACCAATCGGCAACTTTGAGATGATCATTGGCATCAGGATTGAAAAGTTGATCCCTAAAAAGATTCCTGTGATGAGAAATGCTGCACCGAACATTCCAGCGATTGGAGCGTATTCACTCTCCACCATTCTATAAATTAAAATATTACTGTAATTAATATTGTTTTGGCGATGATATTAAATTTCTAATTGAAGTTGAATCTGGTAATTATATACCTTGGACAATACATCATGCCTAAAGAGCTGAAATATCCACTGGTTAGCCCCAACAGAACACCTCCACTCCAGTATGTCCAGTCGTCGAATCTAAAGTTAGGGAGGAGCACTCGAACAGTTTCCTGTGGCTGGTAATTACAAAGGAGGAAGAAAGGAATAAACAGGATACGGAGCATGACTGGGATCCACAAGTATTTTGGTCCTGGCTGTAGTCATGAATAAATGATAATGATTATGATAATTAAAAGTCAGTTGAGAACTTGTATGCTTGTATCTTGATAACTGTTCATAAAGCACGTACCCATTGAACAAGAGCGGGAATCATGTTGCCCAACATAGCGAACAAATTGAACGTGAGAAAACAGGTCACTCCAACATAGTACTTTTCCGGGACGACAAATTCTTTATCAACCATTTTTATGTCTGATGGAAAAATTAGATTATGGAAGTAGATGGAAGTTTTTGTTTTAAATATACTTTTAAATAAAGAAAACAAAATTGTTGTCTAAAAATTACCTGAATGCACAGTAGGGAAAATGGCGAGTGTAACAAAGAACACCATGAAAACATTGAAGCATTGAGGGAAGCACTTTTTCAGAATGGTATAGTAAGGGGTACGATGCGGTACGCCATGTCGACCTGCCTGCCTCTTGTTTTCTTGCTCTCTCGCACTCATCATTTCGTGGTAACGATAAAATTTCTAAAATAATCAATTATAAAATTCACAACAACTGCATAACTTTAGCGTTTTAAAGGTGAGTTTCAGGTTGTGTTCAAGACTTACCGTAAGAGGGAGGGCAAAGTATGTGTCGAAGCAAGTTAAGAGGATAAAGAGGGCAGTGATAAAGTAGTAAATGGCGGCAGTCCTTTCCGAGGGTGCCATCGCGATAGAGATCAAATTAATGATTGATGTAAAAGTACCCGAAATATTCTGTAAAGAGAGAACATTAGGGAAATTTAATACGGAAATAAAAATAAAAATTGTGTAATAAACTTTATGAATAATGTAACATACCGAGCCCAGTACTACAGCCCCAGTGTAATCCAACTTTGCTGCTATTCCGTATACTGAATTCTGGTAAATCCCTCCCGCCACTGTGGAAGAATTAAGTAAACAATCAATTCACATATGTCAAACATACTGTTATAGTCATGTGGGTTGACCCCTATGATTATCTTACTATTGATAACTACAACAGACGACATCGTCAACCAAAAGAAAGCTCCAGGATAGCTGGACGTGTCAAGCATGGCCAATATCACGGTGAAAATGAAAAGAAAAACTTCGATTACGATGGTCCACACAATTCTCGTTTTAAGACTTCCACTAAAAATATTCCAATTCCAAATTTAAATCCAAGGATCTCATGAAGGATTTTTATTATTTTTAATACTTATCATATACCCATACCCAATCTGAATAAAAATGTTTAACCAGTTGAAGAAAACATTTGGGATTTGTGCTGCAAAACCAATGTACGGCAGAAAATTTGCTGCATATTCAGATTTTTGTCCGGTGTAACTTTCACTCAACTTGTAATTGACAAAGTACTGAAAATAAAGGTAAACACTTAAGTAAATATAAATTTCCAACCTAAACGAACATATCACTTCGTATTATTTGGAAAAATTACATCTTTCGCTGTGATAAACATATTCCAGGGCATGAGTGTTCCAACGCCATGAATGACGAGAATAAGGTAAACTAGATTAAACCTGGAAGAAAATAGAATAATTGAGTTAATTTTGCGGAGGTTCAACAGCATATGAAACAAAATGTAATACATGCACCAACCTATCTCTAGGCACTTTTACTAAAGGCCGCATCTTTTTGTTCACATTGTACTTAGCAATATTCTCAACATTGTCACAATTTTCTACCATCTCTTCCACAACATCCCCTTCACTTTTCCTCAACAGAGGCATCGCAAAATCCGACATTTTCTTTGCCCTATTAGGTGAATAGTAGCAAATTGATGAAAAGTCATCAATAGACGCTAAAGGAGCTCTTCTCTCCATGGTCGTTGTGATTTTAAAAACGTTTTTCAGCCAACCACAGAGCTTCTCTTACTCACTCAAAGAAACCATCCTCATAAGTTTCACAACAGTTGGCACAATTTAATTTGACAATTCCCATTATCCCTCGTTGAAAATTGAGTTGGAATGAGGAGCTTTTCTCATCTCCCAAATATACAAAATAGCTTCGATATAATCACCACTACTTCAATTTTGGACCAATTTCCGCTTTAAAAACTTTCAACCTTGAGCAATTTCCGAGACTATTAATCCCCAAAATTAATTACTTCTGGGTGAAATCACTTTCCCTCCTAAAATCCCCTCCAGGCACAGCGGACTCAAGTTTGAGATGAGTATTTTAAGGAGGAACGAATGACTAAAAGCGTATCCCAAAGTACTCAACTAAAACAACTATCCTAAAAACTTCATCCCTCCTCTCTAATCACATAAAATGGTCTAATGAGCTGTCTGACATTTTGAGCAAATCCATAAACTCTCATTTCGTCTCCAAACACCACCACCAAAAATTACAGTATTTTTTGCACAAAATGTGAACGCCATACAAAAGTAAGTCTGGAAATGCTGGAAAGGCAGTTGTTATTGTTTGGCACTAGCTGTCCAGACTAATGCCCTCATCTCTTCAACATAACGCAGTTGAATGCTCCACAACATTAGAACGAAGTGCACATCTGTACGGGAAATAGGGAGAACACAAAAGTATACAGCCGTGGAAGATACAGCAAAAGAGAATCAATCGATAAACCGGTGAAATAAGCCTCATCCTCGGGAGAAGAGAGAGCCTTCCCTGTCCAGCAGAGCTGCAGACTGAAGACTAGCCTTTCATTCACCCTTTTTCCTCACCCGCTCTCCCATCTTCATGAAATCCGAGATATTTATTCTGACATTTATTATGCATGATGGAGAAACCATGGGATCTACCGAAATCAGCTTTTTTTCTGGAACCTTATCCAAAAGCATGGAAAACGCAAGGTTACTATGAGTAAGTGTGAGAGAGGAGTGTTTGGAGTATACAAACTATTTTTATAATATGACACTTGAGTTTAAACGTTGGTAATATGCTTCAAGTGAAAAATCCACGTAGTCACTATTCCCTGATGAGTGTGCAACTAAGGGTAAGAATATAATATTGCGCTTAAATGTATATTCATCCATCCACCAAAGAGGGGAACGAGCTGGAGTTGTAAAATACATTCCTTTCATTCCCTCAAGTTTTCCTTTTACGCTTTTCCACTCCGGATTTACGTAACATGGACGAGTGGCCTGAGTCAGAAATGGAATGGAAAATAATCCGACCTTTTTGTACAAATGGGAAATCAACAAGAAAAGCTGGCTTATACCTTCTCACAAGTTATCAAGAACCAAGAACGTTGGCATCATGCTTCCAAACAAGAAAACACGGACGGAAAAGAATAAAAGGAAAATGCATGGAGGCAAAGGGACCAAAGTATTTTCTACTTTGGAAGTTTTACCCTATAACCAGCAGCTGGTAGGGATGAAGCTAAGAAGAAAAAAAATTATATGAAAAGCACCGACAAAATATATAAGAAAATATAGGAAAAAATACAAGCTAGAGTTTTCCATTTCTCGCTCCCCCCCTAGCCACTTTCATTCATGCATTTGTGCCATATGCACTCTCCATTTCGGGGATAAGTCGTCGACTGATTTGATTATCATATCATTGTTTATGACAGAGAATGATATGCTATCATAAAGCTCTAGTTCCCCCTGTTGGGTTTAACTTATATAGAGAATTGTTTTGTTGTTCCTGTTGTGCAGATTGACTGTATAGAGGGGATTTTTTTACGAGGTGACCATTATTCTTCTGTAGTAAAAGAATCTTACATGCCTACACTGTGTCTTTGTACGTTTGGGATTAAATGTCTCTGTATTGCGGAAGTAAAAATAAAATGTAGTCTGTGGTTGTAATGGTTGAAGCATTCTCTAGTAATTTTTATTACGGTGTAGAAAATTCTAAGGAATTTACGAGACCCAGCTTTGCGCCCGCTGAAACTGCACTACACAAGAGTGAGTTCGAGGAACTCTTAGTTTCAGATTTTTTCACACTATGGCTTAAATTAAAGTCATATGTGTGTCCTTTAGGATTCAATTATTCCAGCAAGAAAGGCAAAAAAACTGGCCAAGCTGGATATTAGATGAGGATGGATGAGAGTTGTAAAACGATATGGAAAATGATATTAACAACTTGCTCACTTGAGATGAGAAAGGAGAGAAACAAGGTTGGTTTGATCTAGTCGTTTAGAATCTTGTTTATATTTGGCTATCAGCAAAGGCCAATCTAGATTCTTCGAAAGGAGAAACTGGAGGGGTTGCTTTCAGCTTAACAGGTATTGTCAAGTAGCTTTAGAGATATCCTCCAAAAATACAATAATGGAAGGATGTGATAAATCTACGTTTTTCATAAAGCCTTATGCGCTTTTTGGCAATATTTATTACTTTTTGGAGAGGAATTTCTCCCGTAATCAAAAGGGATGGTTGTTTACATTTGATGGAAATCATAATATCAGTGGATGTTATGAGATTTGACAGGGATATTTTTTACCTGTCGTTCGGAGGTTGAGACAGATTACCAAGGCTGTTTCGTACATGGAAGTCGTCTCCACCAGCATTGGGCATAGTGTCTTCATAGCCTGGAGTCAGTCTTACTGGTCCAGAGTTTGATGCAGCGACGATAGCCGTTGAGCTGCCACTGCTCCCCAGAAAAGGTTGCTTTTCCCCTTCCGCTTCTTCATCTCGAGGTTTGTCTGGAGGAGGAAACAAGGAAAATTCAATTAGACACTTAGCCACATACCATTTAACGTAATTCCAGGCGGTAGACTAGAAACACGCAGCTTTTTAATGGGAAAGCATATGAAGCAAATAATCCTAGAAAGGGTTTTATCTCCACACGAAATATTTTTCTATGTGCCACCACGTGCTCTAATGTAGCAACGCATGGGGAGGAATGGATGAACAAGAATTTTTTATATAATATTCCCAGCAATTGTTTCAAAGCATCCCTCTGGAATTCGAGGAATACGAGGGAAGTCGAGAAATGTAATAAAAAGAAAAGCAAACATGGATTTTTTTTCTCAGATTGTTTTACTCTCTGTAAAAAAAAATTTGAAATGAAATGAAGCGAAAGAAACAATTTTGTAAATCGACACAAAAAAATCCACTAACAAATCTTGGTAAGCTCGACTTCTTCCTTGGCAACACTCATGTTGAATGTGATGATTTTCAAAGTAGGATTTCCCGTTATTTCCAACAGTTATTTAGAAATTTTGAGTTTGTCCCATGCCAAGTTATTTCTTTTTCGCACGGAGGGAATTTCTGCTTTGCTACGGGCTAAAACACAGACTTGGAAATGGGCGCTTACACGACACTTGAAACAAAGGGCGTTTTACTGTTGATTAATAATTGAGGGAAAAGACTTTAGACTTTGTCTACTCTGTCTGCAAATGTTATCTAATCTTGTAGTCAGTCCAGTCACCTCTGTTGCGAGTAATATGGTTTTATCATATCATATATTGATATTTGACAGTGGTAGGTGGCACACGATATGCATCAGAAACTGGAGCATAAAGAAGTTTATCATGTCAAATGGCAAAGCCACACTGTGAGCCCTATGCACGAATCACTGAACCTTAGGATTTTTGTTTGCGTGTGATTTCGTTTCCAGTAAAAAAATCAATTCATCCAGTGGAAACTGTCTTGAAAGAAAGCTCCTGACGACGTCTGTAAATTTGCCCAAGTGAGTAATACAACGTTACACACCAAACTCGACCTTGATTCCTCACGGAAACTGAGAGCTAAGGAAGCATGTCAAAATGCCCTTCAAACTTTGTACCCAATAACGGGAAAATATATCCCAAAAAAGGTTTCCAGTAATTTATAATGTCTATGCTTATCAACAAAAGTTTTTATAATGCGAAATGTTTTATTGTAATTTAATCAAACGATCGTCGTAGAATACTCTGGTGTTTATTTTCTCAGCTAAGAAAGCCAATTATGAAGCACTAAAACACCAGATATTTCCTTTAAGACTCTGAGCTAATTTGACCACGCTCAAAATTAGACTTGGAAATCGGCATGAGATTTGGTAGTTGACTTGCATGTCTCACAAAAGCCGCATGGTTGAGGGAGTAAATACGAGTGAGAATGATTCATGGAAAAAAAATCCAACTTGTAATGCTTTCCCTATGTATTTACTCAGAGAGAATGAGCCGTAGCAAAACAAGTACAGAGACGCTGTTTGGAAGTGAATAGTAAAAAAATGTGGATTGCTCTCCGCCAACTGAATCACTACTGACTCTTCAACTCTGCAAACCCGGCAAGGCATGCTTCGCATGGAGTCAGGTTGAAATGGAGCAAGTTCATTCATGCCATGCCATTCTTTGAATCTTGTGTATGGAAAATGTGGAGATGGAAATTGATAAAGATGTGCTTTATGTGTGTGTATGTTTGTGAGTATACGTGTGAGATCTTAAGAGGTAAGTTTCCTCCATTCCACTTCCACCCAGAGACCTACTCTCATAACTACCATATGAATGAGACAACCAAGCTTATCTTTATCGTTTCACTCATTCCTTTATAACTTCCAGAGTTTTTTTTATCATGAACATAGTCAAGTGTGACTAGATTCTCGTCAAAAGTACAAAACTGCATGACATATATTTGACGATGGAGTCTCTCAACTCAAAATAAAAAAAATTGAATAATATTTTTGCTGAATAACCACTCAACTTGAGATGAAGTTGTCGATATAAAAGGGTGAAAGGGAGAGTCAAGAGTGCAATTAATTAGAGCCACCATGCCATTATTTGATGGGAATGGGGCGTGATAAACTGGAAAAATTTATTCTGTAGTCACTTGGCAAAATATTTTCTGATATATATGACATCTTATAATTATAAATGGAAGGATATGATCTTTTCGTGTGACTCTCAGTCACTTTTCATTAATACTTACTAGGAGCAAAGTCGAAACACCGAGAAAAATTGTATTCATAAGAGAGCAAGCAAAAAGCAAATATAGCCATGTTGGGAGACATTGGCGACAGTAAGGATCATATTACGCTTGGTTTGGTGCATATGAATGAGGAATGCAAATTCTTCTCTCTCGTATATTTTACGTATTCTAGTTGTTAGAAGAGTTTTTTTGGAAAATGAGGAGGAAGGACGGTATCCAGTTGCAAGGGAAATTGTTCATCTTTAATATTCTCTGTGTGGAAACGAGTGTTTATGTGTTTCTTTCTCATCTCAAAATTGTCAGTAAATATGGCAAGCTTAGAGTGATGGTGATGAGAAGTGGATCGAATCAAGTTACCACTTCCTAACGCTACGTATCTCGTCGTCGTAACTCTGGCATACTGTGTCTCACAATAAAACCCTAAATCACTCAGTAGTTTATTCTAGTGATAACTAGAGTGATGAAAGTATTGCAGATCCTAGTTTGCCTAGCTGAGCCTTTGTTTATCACATCACAAAAATACATTCGCGGCTAACTATTTCTTACGCATCATTGACTTGCTTTTTTCCTTCTAGAAAAAAGTAGCAAGGAACAAAGTTACGAGGAAAACATATTGCTTAAGAGGAAAAAAGGAAGTTTGCATCTTTCTCGAGCATAAATCCTTTCATTTGGACAACTACTCACTTTAGTGAGAAATAGTACATGAGAGAAAATGGAATACAGTATATTTTTGCTAAAATCGCAATAAAGACAATGAATTTGTTTGATAAGAGAATATCCTGTATTTCACTATCTCTATTAGCCAGGAGGAAAATACACATGAAAACACGTGGACGAATGGTTAGTAAGAGCTATTGTGTGAAACATATTCTCAACTGCAGTAGCGGCAGAGATTGACAAGTACTTGTCAACAAATTTTATTGCGTAAAAAATGTAGTGTAAACAAAGGGCAGCTTGCTGCCGCAAGTCTGGTAGCGGACACCGGCATATTTTCGCTTTTTCATTGTTTTATGAGTAAAAACGACAAACCCGGATATTCCCTTTGTGAAGGAAATTTTGAATCGAAATGTTCTGGTTTTAAGTTAGCATTCACAATTTAGTTAATAGCAATCGGGTGTCTTTAGTTTGAGTTAGTTGTGTCACCATAAACTTCATTTTCTATTTTTGATCTCATCACTCTTTGGTCATTACATGGTTGCCGCAACACTATCTCGCGGATTCACTACTTCGTTAAATTTTCCAATTTTCCACACAAAACTTACCACTACGATCTATACTAAATTGTAGACTCACGTTGTAGTAGTGGAATATGTTTTCTGTATTCTTAAACACTCCTTTCATATGCATACAAGTAAAAGGGTTACAGTACTGTATTATTACTTGGGATGTCAATGCAGATGCTAACTTACTCAAGTACAACTTTGTACGGAAAGCGCACTGTCAATTTAATGACTTCAACAAAGGGACGTTTGCTTAAGCAGGGAAAATGGAAATTGCCAGACGACATCTCGAAAATGTTTATCGGAATGCTTTTCCTCAGACTTAATGTGTTCCTCTCACAGTTTGTCTTGAGAAAAGCCTACATTCTCTAATATACGACATGACTAGCTGTCTCATATATTTCAGATGTGTTTATAATGGCAAGTCTAAAAAGGACTACTGATTTCGAATGGAAAAAGTCAGGATTATAAATTCACTTTGTGAGCATTAGCACCGAGAAAGGAATTCGCTCAGAGGAAACATAAAGTGAAAAGAAAAGTGGAGAGGTGTGTCACACACCGTGTGTGTGTATAAAGCTCCAGTTTTATTATGTAAATTGAAAGTAAAAGCATTTCCATCTTGTCCTAGTCTCTTTTCACAACTTCTCCTCAATTCCTCTTTCCTTGACAAATAATAAGCCTTCTGATGCGTTAAGAATAAATCATACTTTGTATATTTGCAAATCATTTCCGAGAAAAAGCAGAAAAAAGGAATTCAAAGAATGTCTATCATCCCTAAAGTTAATATCAAGTGGGGAAAGCTGTGTGGGACGTGGGATCAGGTTGGCAAAAAGCAGTGTACTCAAAATTTATTCTCACAAAGAAAAAGGGTGCTATTTTGACGCATGAATTTTTTTTGCACAATTGACATTTATCATTATGAAGCTGGAAAGCTCTATAAAAAGAAAAAGGCTTGTTGCTCTAGTTTTAAAAATATGCTTCACTTACTCCACGATGATGATGGCTCCATTTTCATTTTCGAAGATCCTTCACCTTTCCTCATGGTTTTAAAATTTACTCACAACTGGACGTTCAATAAAATAAAAACTATGAATAACAATTTATTTTAAAATGTTTAAAACCGCAAACACTTTCTTCAAGGGTTTTACTTGTTTGCAAGATAACCCAAATCTATCTAGATTCTTGTTTGTTTTATAAAGCTGGTTATAATTTGTACAAGTACACACTAATACAGTTATCCTGGCAATGATATGAGCAAACACTGGCAATAGCGTTTTTAATTAAAGTTTAAATATTTATAGGTATCCCCTCTTTGTTTAGATAAACTAGTAACTTGTATGGAAGACTTAATTGTTGAAGGCGCTTGTTTTCAAAAAAATTTTGTCGACTAGAGCTACAGTTTATACAAAGTTATAAAAGATCAATTTAACTAATTTTGAAGTTAAAATGTGAGAAAATCCTTTTTAAATAGTTATTGTTCGTCACCCTAGCTGGATTTTAAATTGTCTTTGGAATACAAATCGTATTGAATCATTTGCAACATTAGGTTACAATATTAGTTATTATTATCAGTCACAAAAGGTTAAATGCTAAACGATTAAAGTTATAAATGTAGATAATGAACCGGTCTTTCGTCGATATAGCTTCTTGGACCTTTTATATAAAGTCTAAAACTCTCTACGTTCAACGTTAAATTTAGCTACGTTCCCAATTAAACTAGATGCAGTCTACTTTCGATTAAATTGTTAATTAGGAAGAGGCAATATACTCAAGTTTTGTCTTTTTCAAGTTATCGTCAGTTACAATGTACGAATCCAGCGCTAATCCTAATACATATATTATAGTCAAGTACATAAAACAATGAACAAATGTTTAAAATTGCATTCAAGTTCACAATTTTTTAAAGTCAACCAAGTGGACACACATTAACAGCTGTTCCCCTCCAGCGAAACTAGTAAATGACCGTGACTATGAATGAGTGTCATTATTACACACATTTAACATCTACTAATGTCCTCCACCATATCTGATATCTCTACAAAAGTTTACACATACATCCAATCATCTATTAATACACGATTTTGCTCAGACAGTTATCATTTTTTATCCATTCCCTAGATATCATTACCAATTCCTGTCATCTACTTTATTACTGTTCAAGAGCGAAACTCCAGATAACCAAGGTGAAACCTGATATGATCAAGAGTTTATCAGAGAACTTGCTATCTTTATTTTGAGCAATTAGATATTAACAACTCAGTAAAACGTGCTCAAGCTTAAATTATCAATTTTTTCCTCTCTGACATTTAAACATCTCTCTAGGCAATAGTAAGGCTGGAGTGTCAGTCCCCTGTATAGAAGTAATACACAATTCAGGCGACATGGAGAGAGCACCTCTCCAAATACAAAATTAGAGTAAAGCTGAGGACAACACGAAGCTACTACAATGTGAAGATAAGGCTGAGTTCTTATGTGAAACGACCTCTTACAAACTTGAGGAATAAAACTTTACAAGATTTGCCATCATCTCTCTCTCACACAAAACTTAAATGACACAAAATCCCCTTGTTTTTGCTAATCCTCTCTCTTTACAATCAAACACATCCCAACTCTAACATGTGTTTGCACATTTTCCCCCTCAGATAATTATCATACAACTGTAAATATACATAATAATAAGTGACTAATTCTCATTTCAATTCACCGTACAACCCAATAACAGAGAGTAACATAGCTCACTAAAAACTAACTCGCCGCTATACAAAAATGATATATCTTCATGCAGTCTTCCAAGTAGATCGAGGAAGATTATCATTGGAGATTTTTCAGCTTTATAAATATTACTTTTTATTGCTAGGAGCTAATGACTGACTGTGACAAAACTGTGGGGTAGATGAAAATGCAGATTTTTTTACAAAAAAAGACATACTCAAACCATTATACTTGTCTTATTATTATGAAAGAAAAATGTTCAGGATCTTCACACTACATCTAAACTACTGGAAGAGTGCATGTATTATGTCTCTTCTTGGAACAGCGTGTTTCCTAAAAACATCTCTTGTACAAGACACCTTTTAAGCTATTTAGTTTTTACAATCCGCATCTTTCTTGCATAACGGGATTGGGATGTGTATATCCATCTGTAGTGGTATTTACCACAAAAAACGAGACTTGGTTCTCTGCTCTCTTTTCTCTGTACATATTCTTCTATATAAGTTTTTCTTAGCGTAATAGAAGAAACATGACAAAAAAAAATTCAGGCACACATGTTGTTCATGTCTGGTGATGCGGTATCGTGTATTTCGTACATGGGTGAATACTGCAAGACGGGGAAGACATTTGAAGGAAAAGAGCATTACTCGGATTTCTCCAATCCACATCTGCAGTGTGTGTGATGTGGATAAATAATTGGAAGGGTTTGCATTGTACGTATGTAACGTGCACTGAAAGGAAATAGAATGAATGGAAGTGAATACCTAAATGGTTGGTTTTCTTGCCTCTGAACTAGAGATATACATGAGAAGGATGATATTTTGTTTATATAGGATATTATTATATTAGATGTATATTAGGATTTACAGACATAAGGAGCAAGTGTGGGTAATCTCTTTGAGGGCAGAGAGCTAAAGCCAAGTCCTGATCATTTTACTCAAACAGCTTTTTTAGTGGTTGTGTTAACCTTTATAAGCGGCTAGGATGGCAAAAAGGTATAGAGGATATTTCTTTTGGATTCTTCCTCTTGGATATTCGATTTTATTTTACTATATTTTCAAAGTGACGAGACTGCGGAAGAGAATGTGAGAAACTGGTGGGTAGAGAGAGAATGACTGCTTTTATATATATGCTATTCTTGTGCATTTTCTTTTCCGCCTTGGTGGTATAGAAGCTTGACTGGTTTGATTCCAAAGAATAGCAGTTTTTGGAGGTGGAGGTTTGAGACAGGGAGGGATGCATGGAGTTGTGCTTACTGCAGAGAAATCAAGAATAAAGTATATGTGAGATGTATGGATTGCTTGAAGTAGAAAGGGATATATGCTTAAAAGAGGCGTTTTCACGGAGATGTAATTTTAAGGGGAAAAAATCTTCATCAGCATAAGTAAAGGTAGAATTGGGATATTTTTCTAAAGGGTTGAGAGTGGAATGCTGAAACGGAAATAAAACAGAGTATTTTCTATTTGAAATCTGGGGAAAAAAGGTCAAATTGCCAGGATGTCTCGAACTACATACATACATACATACATATATGATGTAAGGGGAGTGAAAGTGAAAGGTATTAAAGTTATGAGAGACGGAAATGTCTACTTTGGGAATAGGAATGGAAGCTTGAGGCTTGAGATGGAAATATATGGAGGGAGGGAAGAACAAAGAAAAATTAATATTTGACGAGTTGCACTTACGATATTACATATGAAAATGTCACGCTCAAATAAAACCTGATGAAATGCTTATCCATGCAGATGCTAAATAATTGCAAGTTAGTCTACGATACAACACATTCTCTTTACGGGATACGTAAGCATATAAGAGGAGATGATATTCATGGGAAGATGATGATGTGCATGAGAGGAAGTTTCACTCAAAGTCTTTTCTTTTAGGTGTGTGCGCGTACATATTACTTTGTTAAGTTCACAAAAGAGACTAGAATGAAACAAGTATGCTTATCCAGTCAGAAATGGTGATAATGAATATAATGATTACCTAAATAGAAAAAAACTTTACACGGATGTTTTTCTGTTGTGCAAGTTGTACATGAAATATTTTGCTTTGGAGGACAAAACACTAGTGCATGTGTACCAAGACATGGGCTTCAAGTCGGGAGAAGAAATAGACACCGTAGACTCTTTAGAGAAAAGCTTTTTTAACCACACAAGTTAGAGCGTACTCTTCGAATACACAAATGGACTTTACTCTTTGGATGAATATGTTGAAAATTTGAGAATAGAGGATTGCAAGTGACGTTCGGTTAAAGAAAGAGGAGACGAGATGCCTCTCAAAATATTGGAGCTTTGTTTGAAACACATATACATACCGCAGGAGAAGAACATTACGGGTTTTTGTAGGTTTACAATATTATGCAAAAACCGAGCCCAGTTGTTAACAAATTTATGCTAAAATAGTAAAACCAAAACTTACGCTTGGAGGATAGAAAATGGAACATCTGCATGGTGGGGTGTAAGTGTGTGGAGTATTATGCATGAGGGGAATCTCTTGACGGAAAATGTTGAAAAGTACTTCTTTCCAGGAATATAATATTCTTAACTGAGGATTCTTTTCAAAGTTGGTTCTTATCATTGCGAAATGAGTTCAGCGACAGGAAATGAAATTTAAAAGCTTGTTTCCCCTACATTCACTTATTCCCTATCTCATATCAATAAATGAGATTGAGACAGTTACATGATGATGATGATGATGATGATGATGATGATAAAGAGACCGCTCTCTTCTGATTTATGAAAATTGCATTATGCATATTTAATTTGTCATAAAAGGATATTTTAAATAAAATACTCACATGTGTTGAAAATGTACCTAACATTTGGCAAATGGTTTGGCGATGGTTTTTATTTTATAGGATAGAAAGTTGACACCGGTTGAAATGTGATGCTGTCGTAAATGTCGTTTGAAGTTCCATCTGAGATGGAAAATGTTTATTAAGTGGATCGATTTACATGGCTGGTTGACATTACAAGCTATGAAGAATCACTTAGTTGGAAATTTGATAGCTGTTTTTATTATACATGACAGACACATTTAAACAATTTTAGTAGGTAGTTACTTCTTTCATCTATTAAGTTTTGTTGGAAATGTAGAACGTAACGAGTTGAAAACTTTGAACTAACTCTTGTCGCTTGAAGAGCAATTAACAATCTTAGGAAATTAAGTTTGATCAAGAGTCGATGAAAGTCGACTTAATTTACAAAGGAAAAAACAGTCATGTAACTTTTCAATGGAAAATTTGGGATTTTGAGATGTGTTTTATATATTACGAAAACTAAAGACATTTTCAGTTCAACAAGGATATGTGATATAGAAGATTGATATTTTAGGAATTTTCCTATCATAAATCTATTTCAAGTTAACTATTATCGTCCATTTAAGTAGCTGAATAGGGTTGAACTTACAAGAGTGTAAGTATCAAACATCTAATTCCATCCAATTCAAGTCACTTAAGGAATTAATTACTTTATCTTGTTGTATTACATGGACAAAGCGACACTACTAAAACATTTTAATGCATACTTCTGTCGGAGGAGAATAGAACAATCTGTGTTGAAATTGCTGGAACTATAGGTTTATTTGGATCTTTGCTTGTGTATACATTTGGATCTTGACATCTTGCCGGATCCTTGTATAGTGTTGCCACTTGTCGCCCAATATCTACCCGCTTGTAGCGACAACAGCTAGAAATGGAATGAAAAATGTGGTGTAGGCGACTTCTCCATTTTCTACATTTACACAGACTAACCTTCTGCTTTGCTCCGTCCCTATCTAAAGTTGTTCGTAGAGAATGGTTCCAAATCACGTAGATAAAAGGATTCAATGCAGAATTTACAGATGAAAGGAGATGAAGAGACTCTAGCAAGGCTAGTGTGCCTCGAGTCTCAGGGACTGAAACGACGTTAATGATAACAAGAAACAACCAGTTTGGAAAGCGGCAACAGATGTGGAGTAAAATCAGGCCGAGAATAAGCCTTAACGTTTTTTTATGCCTTTCCACTGCCATTAATTTCATATCGACAGGAGGAGTGGATGCGGACGTGGTAATTCTTTGCCGATAGTGTTGCTGTTCCAACTCCTTTTTAAAGTTTCCATGCTTTTTTACAAACCTGTAGATGGAAATATAGCAAATGAGGAAGCAAGCTAGGAGCAAAAAATATGTCGCTCCGGTGACGCTAAAGTATGCAATGCTTTTCCTGTCGATGGCAGATTTCCAGCAGTAGTAGCGTAGCTCGCAGGGTTCTGATTTGAAATCTCGAGAGACTGCAGTCATTGTCGTCGTCACAGTTGTAGGGGCTATTGTAGTTGTAGTTGTTGTCCCGTTGCCTAGGGGTGGGGGTGTATGTCGATGTAGTGGAATGAAAGAGATGAGTTTGTAGTACCAATAAAGGGGAAGTCCACATGCTAAAAAAATTATGTGTGTATAATAGTGATACATTTTCATTTTAAACTACATAAAGTAAATTATAATTATTTTTATGGCTGACCTATGGGCACAAGGATAACAGCTACACCGACAATTGGTGCAATCCACTTTTCCCATTTTACATTAGCAGAGGATGACGACCTCATAGTTCGTACTATGAGAAGGTTCCGTTCTACAGCGATTGCCATTAGACAAATGGCACTCATTGTGGCGGCAACTAATTGTAGGCAGGGTACTACTTTGCAAAGTAGGTTTCCAAAAATCTTTTGAAACATATTATTCCAGTTTTTAATACGTGGCAGTTTAAACTATAATATATTTTTTTACAAAACTGAACATTTACCCAAGCATTGTAATCATTCATTAGTTTGCCAATTTCTGTAGTTGGCGCAGTTATGGTGAGAAGGAGATCGCTGATAGCTAGGCATGTTAGGAAGTACTTGGTTGAAAGTTTTGGTGCTCTGTGAAATTATATTCTATAAATGCCCTACAGAGAATTTATTAGTTTTTGCAAGATTTAAGTATGATATGGGGTTTACCTGGACTTAATAATAATTATTATTGCGGCAAGGTTGCCACATCCTGAAAATATGATGACTAGAATGTTACCACCAACGAAGATCCCTTCAACGTAATTTGGTAGTTTGGCAACATTCTCTTGTCGAACGAAATTGTTCGATGGGCAACTCTGCTAAGGAAAGAATAACAAAAATAGTGAAATAATCAATTGAATGTGCTCTTTCGAATTCATTTCTCAAATTTCTCACCTCATTTCTCAGTTGATATGGAAAAAGTTCTGCTTGCTCAAATCTCAAGTTTAGCTCGAAATGCTCCATTGCAGTAGAGGTCTTGACGTTTGTCAGAGCTCGACTTAATCAATACTAAAGATTTGTTTCGGATGCAATACACATCAAAATGAATTGTCCACAACTATGACGACATTGAAGACGAGATCAATATCCAGCGAAATTAATAGCTTATCTTAATCCAAAAGGATGACTGTGATTGCCACTTTGCTTGTTTAACTTTGTAACTTAATTGGATTCATTGCTTCCAGGAAATGAAGGAAGGCAATATTGAATGCATGTGTCGTTGACTATATCATAAAAGTATGATTGTCAATGCCATGTTGTCACATGTAATATTGCATTTCTTTTTACAACGGAAAACTAATGAATAATAAGTAATTGATAAGCTAATGTCTGATAGTTTTGCTTTTCGGCACATTACTATAATATTTGATTTTGACAGTTTGACGTATTAGACTAAAAGAAACAAAACATTCATACATTCACCACATTTCTAACATTAAACTATCGACCTAAGTTTGATGCACAAAACTGTAAGATACAGATACACAAGTTGTGGTGAAGTGGTAATTAACTTCTTGCGTTAATTAAGCTAATTGTAAGCTATCTTTTATGGTATTTTAAATGTATTGTTGGCGATCATTCAAGTTTTTCATGTTTTCAGTAATTTAGGTGATAAGATAAACTGGGCATTTTGCACTTCTTCAACGGCCCCGTATGAACTGCAATTCATGAACGATAAAACATTCCTTCTACGTATTTACAACAAATGGTTATTTTAAATCAAAGATACGTAGCCAACAATAAATAATTTACGCTGCTAATAAAAACTCAATACTCAAATTTCTTCGACGAACCATTTCTTTAGGATGCAATAAAGTTATATATTACACAGTATATGATAAAGGGATATCTTCTTTGCTCACTGTTTGCAGATGCTGTATCAAAAAGTTGGATGCACATTAAACCTTTAAAACTTTCTGCCAATTTGGAAACACAGTTAAATTACGAACATATATGATTTCTCCAATGTTCAAATAACGAGTTAACTAGTCGCCCCCGAATGACAGAAATGTATATTGATATGATTGCAAGTACTGCTCTTTATCTATTTGTCAGAGAGGACAAATTTATACAATCTTAATGATTTCACACTTCAATCAAACCTTCACGTTAGCATACGAGCTGATAAAGATATATATTTATGAGATTTGTGAATTGATGAATTAACTGACACCACAAGAAATCAATTAAAAGTACACACAACTATAATCATTTATTCTATTAGATCGTTCATATCCAAGTCAAAGGTTGATAACGTAAACGTGTGAAAAATGAAACAAAAAGCTCGATACAGAACATCTTCAATTAAATTTGAAACAAGAAAAATATCGCCACAATAATCCCAAAATCAAATCCGCAAAATCCTTTTGAATACAAAATAAAGCTCATGTAAGAAACTCAAAAATCCAATGATTAAAATCCCAACAAAGCTGCCCACACCCAGAAGAGTATTGAAAACAAATAAGCTCTCTTGTTTTTCAAGCGAAAATAACATTGAAGAGTAGGAGGTTAAGTAACTTGCATCATTGAGATTAAGACATTTTCCAAGCATTTTTCCCTATCTTCCTCCAACACTGCAAAACTAATTGTACTTTTTTTAGTGTTCACAATTCCGTTTTTTTTCATTCATTCGAAAAGTGTCCGTTGAGGTTACAGAGAAGAGATTTTGTTTTTCCCGAAAGAGATTTCACGCAAGAAGTAAAGTCGACAATTGTATGTAGTATTTCTAAAAACTAGCACATTTTTATGTACATTTAAAGTTTTCAAAGCTCCCATTCAATAACAATCACTCTTAAATCTATAATATTTACTACACAACAATCATGTATTCACAAGTCTAACTTTCCAACACATAATATATAATACATATATATATATATATATTAACGACTTTCTACAAGTTTTATTTTTTTCGGAAACTATAGCCACACTTTGACTTCCAAGTTTTCCACAAAAGATGTAGCCTTTCATTATGAATGCAAATCTTTGCAGAAACATATCAGTCATGGAATGGGCTTTATGCTTCCGTTTTCTAAAAAATAAGATATGTGTATGATCCTGGTTGGGTTGCAAAGAACCAATTACATAAACTAGAGCAGCTAATCTAGCCCCTCACGATAATATCTACTCAATATTCTATGTGGCTATTAATCTACAATTTACACTGCAAAATGGAAATAAAAAGAGAACACACCGAGTCTACATTTGAAAACTAGCCATCTTATCAATATTATTATTAGCATTCTAAATTATCAAAACGACAAACAAAAAGTACATCCTTTACTGAAAAAGGGTCAAATGTAAAAAAATGTGAATGATTGATTAAATGAATGAAAACAAAATACACAAAATGATGATGAGCTATACGAGCTACGAATAGTACATACAATTTTTTTTACAAAAAAACAACAATTTCTACGAATAGTCAGTAGTTATAAACTTTTTTTTTCTTCTTACAGCCAATGACAACAACACTCGTATAATATCTTAGCTTGTGGATATATCCATTCACTCTATCATTTACTCTTTGACGGTAAAACATAAAATGTGGTATCGTAAGTTGTATAAGTAAAACATGTTACTGAGTGTAAAACAAAAAATGGATATTTTTTTCCTCCTATTCTATAATAGACTACACACAAAAGCTAATGTGATTTAGTTAGTTGCTACAATAGTTATTTACTTTTGATATTTATATATATATATATTATTATAATAGATTACTAATCTCAAACAAAAAAATCTCATCCAATAATTTCTCTTTTTTCTACTCTATGATGTCGTTATTTGCAATCAAACCTGGAAACGCTAGAAACACTCTAATTTTTTTACTCAGATTTATTATAATTATAATTATGCTAGACAAGGAGGATGAGAAAAAGGACGACTGAATATAGTTTTTATATATATTTTTTTACAAATAAAAACGAAAACAGATTTGGTTCATGAGGAGTCTAGAGGGTGGTCATTTCCGATGTTAGAGCGTTGCCTTGACCTCGGATCTCCACTAGATTAATTTGTGGTCGTACCAATAGCTTGAATTTCTGGGTAGAGGGTAACACAAAAAGGTTAAAGTTTTGGACAGTTAAAGAGTGGGCATTTTACGCATGGCAAAGATATACATTAATTTTGTTACCGTTTCGAAGTCACCAGGTGTTTTACGCCAAAGCCAAATAGCATATCCTGGTATACACAACATGGAGGTAAGTGCAGTAAACCATCCGAATATATGAGCCAAGAAGGGATACCGATAGTCCATGTATTTGATTTCAGACCATGAAATCAAGCTGAAAAAGAAGACTCCCTGGAACAATAGAGAGAGTGAGAAACAGGATTAATTCATTGGTTGAATTGACCAAGGTAATTAATTAGAGTTTGAGTATCAATTTGTGCGAATGATCATACGAAGCATATTGTAGGAGTTGATATGACCCAGCAGAACTTCCACCAGGAAATCGGGTAGTATCCAATCATGTCACGGATAGCTTCGTAAAAACGGTTTACTCCAAAAGCCCATGAGAACGCAATGCATTCGAAGAAGATAACCCACAAAAGAACGAGACCGGAGACGGCGTACGAGTCTAGCAGTTGGAAGACATACATTCCGCCCTACGAATGAACACAGAATGTTAAATGATAAGCAGTTTATTGATTACAGGAATTACTGACGCTATAAGTGTGAATTTGTGCTTACTCTTGTGACGCAAGCCAAACCGACGAGATAAGAGATCAAACAGACAATGGCAATGAAGACTTCTTTTTTCCGACGCAGTACATGTGGCCATTCGTCAACCATGGCGGTAATGAATCCTTCCAGAGTGCAAAATTGCGAGTCGAGTCCGATAAAGAGCAACATGATGAAAAACAGACAAGACCAGAGTGTCGGCCACGGCAACTCAAGTACCGCAGATGGATATACCAAGAAAGCAAGACCAGGTCCTGCAAAACAATAGTAAGAAAAATAAGTAAAACATTACTAAGCATGTATATCAAAATAAACAAAAAATTCTTTTGCAAGTATCTCCTCGTTCAACACGCGCCGTCTGACCAGACAAAAAAAGATTCATTACAAATTGTCGATTTCGCTCAAAATCATGTCGCTATTTCAATAACATTTTTTTCTCACTCCCAAAATTCCTTTACAGGGTCGGACAAGTTCCTGATGGGAATTCCTGTCCTACCTCCGATATTACACAAGGTAACGTTGACCCCATTCACGAGCGAGCTTGAGCAGTGATCCTCCCGCCGGGTAGTTTGGTTCACGCAGAGATCCGTATTCCATTTGTTGTTGCAATCTGCCCATGGTAGTTCTAGATAAAAGCGATTGCTCATCATTAAGCTTGTTCATAAAGTCCATAAAAAATTAACCCGGGTGGGATCATCACGTTTTTCCCGAGATTCAATTTTGACTCGATATTAGAAAAATCTACTAACAATGGACACTATCACGTAGTGGACAGAAGCATTTTAACAGGAATACACAGAGGAATGCCAAAACATGCTGTTTGAATCCATTCAAAGATTTCTATCTTAAGCTTGAAATATCTCTGGGTTTGTGGGAGAAGCACGTTTTTTCATCGATTAAATTAAACGGGGTAAACTTGCAAGCCGGCTTTGTTGGGCGTTCACTATTCCTCAGCTCTATCATCATTTTATTACATACACAAGTATGTATTCCCTGTTCATAACTCATTTTCCGTTTCTCTTCTTCTTTTTTAGAAAAAAATCACAGCAAAAAAATAAATTGCATATTTTCTGCCCTGCCTTTCACGCTTGCGTCGTAATATATCCCACGTAAAAAAACCTTCTGCAGGAGATACTTTACATCAACCCATTAATCATCCACTTTGAATGATTTTTAATCAAAAAAGCAATAAAAGCAAGTTTTAAAAGAATTATCTTATGGGCTACACTCTTTGCTCAGCTCAAGCATATTATATGGATTGTGTTTTCCTCTCATCCGCATCCAGCCAGCATCACCAGACTAAATCTGGTTTTCTCATTTTCACAACGCAAAAAACAGACAAAGCGTAACTCATAATGTTACAGAAAAACTATTTATAATATTGCTAGCCTATGGCCTAACCTAAGATAAGGAGAGAGAGAGAGCTTTTTACATTCATAGTGAGTAATGTGGCAAAATAATATTATCTTTGACTAATAATAATAATTAGGGAAATTGACTTTTCCCCTAGAAAAGGTCACGCATTTCGCCTTACTTGCACTGAACGACATGATAAAGTAGAAGATGGCCCAAGCCAGCACAACAATGTAGTAGATATTCATCCAGCATGACATGACCGCGGCTGCATAACCCACACCTGAAATTGTGAATAAATGCAATATTTTGTAAGTATTTTTCCAAACATGGTCATGTAAGTGGACAAGTGTGCTACCTTTAAAAATCGGAGTCATTTTCCATACACCCAAACCACCAATGGTTAGGAATTGGCCTACAGCTAACTCCATGAAAAACATTGGTATACCACCCAGGATGACGGTCAACGCGTACGGTACAAGGAAAGCGCCTAAAACACAAAATCATCGTAATTTTCCAATATTTATTTCTTTGCAAAAAAAATGAGCATATAATTTGGTACATTTATCAACATCAATTCAACGCAAGGGATCTCGAAGTAAATGCAGAGTAATGTAATCTTGTGAAGATTAACCTTCAAAGAAGATCTTTGTGACTGTGTGAGTACAAGCGAGCCGAGGTCAAGTTTTAACTCACCCAAGAACTGTTAATACACAATTATTAGTGTTTATCTCAAAACCATGTGTGTATTTGATGGGTTGATGTAAGAAAGAGGAAAAAAATAAGACATAAGGATTAAATACATTTGGATTTTTTTTTCATTTTTGCAAAACAGAAACCACGGCATCTTTGAAGATTATCCTTGTCTCAAGCCATATCCTTATCCCTGTCAAAATGCTTATATGAAGCCATGACTGGAAAGAATTGAGATCAAGCTTAAATCTTACAATTTTTTCCCAACTGTCAATCATCCCGTTCTAGAGATTTGCTAAGAGCTTACAATAACATCTTATTTTTAAATTTCATTTCACGCCCTGCTACACACATATACACACACACAAACACAATCAAAGATATGATGATTGAGCTAAATTGCAAATTTTATCTTGTCACAAGTGACCTAAGTACTCATCATGTCTTCGAAATCCCTCCTAGTATTTTTTTTACCTCCTCCGTTTTTATAACAAAGGTAAGGAAACCGCCACACATTTCCCAGTCCAATAGCTAGACCAACGGTGGACATGATAAAGTCTAGTTTCGAAGACCAGGAACCCCTTTGCGGTAAATCCTTATCCAGAGCTTTCCCCTCATCGTGTAACTGGGCTACAATGGCGTTAGTCATTTTTGGCGATGTGGGACCTGTCTCACTTCCGTTTGTTAATTGGTTTATTTCCATACTAAAATTTTCCCTTCTGTCTCCTCCTGTTAAGGGCTGCTCGCTCATCCTCCACCTCAAACACACTCCCACTCACTCTCTCCACCACTTTCTTCTAGTGACATAGACAAATACAATTATTCAATTTAACTCCTTCTACCCTCACACATGCTTCACACAACACTTGTTCACTACTAATTCAATTTAAACAATTAAATCCCGTCTTGGCATTTAAACAAACCTAGCAAACTTTTTCTCAAGTTTTTTTAAAGATTTTTTCCCCTCTGGATTACCACCAGATGAACGTTCAAAATAAAACTAACGTGAACAAGAACGTTGAAGGAGGAGCAGGACCAGTCTCTTGGTAGTTGTAAATGACCAGCTAAAAAATGAATGATGATATGAGATTCACTCTCTCTTGCTCATGCTCACTGATTACCACCCTATGTTACTGTACATATGAAATAAACTAGAGAATGAAGCTATAGAGCCTATCAGTATAAAATAAAACAGGCTGGAGCGTTAAATTGCGGAAGTGTCAATTATCCCTCCGAACCAACCCTCCAGTTCAATCTGAACAGAGAGAGATTGAAACAGTGACTACTCTGGGAGAGTGGCTTGCCCTCAGTTTTGTAATCTTTTTTCCAGAGGGAGAGAGAGAGAGATGAGCCATTATATAATAAAAGTAATTAAGTCTTCTTACGACCTGATATCTTAGAGATTCTGTGAAAACATGGTGTTATGTTTGCGAGGGAATGCATATCATGGGGTGCTGACTATAAACTTGTATTTTTGTTCAGTAACTTAGCTTGATATATATTTGAACTCTATACATGTATATTTGACATTCTGTAAAGGATATTATTTTTGTGAAAAATAGTATGCACACATTAACAAAACATCAGAGAGGATTAGCAATGTTGATACGCTGACATGGCAAATCATCCTGGTTAAAATGTGCGTTGGAGGAGTACATCTTGCGATAACATGAAAAAGTCAATGGCTCCTCATGTGAGAAATGTAAGCTAATACATTCTCGTGTTATCGGCAGTCACCGACAACACTAAAATATAATCTCTTTCTTTATGTGGCACATCATCTCTATTTTAATCACTTTATCGCTAATCGCTACTGTGCTCAGTCGGAGCTTTTGCATAAATATGCAAACTGCCCGTAAAACTTTGTCTTGTCAAACTTAATCATTTCCCAAAGTCTATTTGAAATTTCAGCCATAAGGAAAATTTTCGATGGGACAAGAAGCTTTTCAAACTTCCGCATCAGTTGTTTGTATTTGAACCCGACAAAGGGGATACTGTCCAGGTTTTTTTTCTTTGGGAAGGGGAAGTATCCAAGTGTCAGATTGTAAAATTGAGGCGGGCAGCTTTTTAAAAAAAATTCTGAACGTGCTCACTCCTGTAGGATTTGAATGGTGTGTATGATGAATGTATTTTGTTTTACTTGATTTTTTTAAGAAAAAAATAGTAAGAGTTTCGAGGGTTTAAACTCGAAACTAGTCTAATGACAGCCCTTGACACATCAAAATGATTTAGAGCAGAAGTAACCCTGACTAGTGGGCTATGTCGGTATTGCTTGTCATTATGATATTTGCTTGAGCCTATAGTCTAGTATTTTTTTACATGGTGAAAACTAACATTAGTCATGTATCTCGGTGTGGTGGTGGCGACTAGTATCATTTTCATGTCACCATTACATCCTCATTAAAGTGAGATTTCGCGTGTGTGAATCATCGTCATCATGATCATGTTGCCTGTCAGTTGGAGCTCAACTCCTAAGTCGACCTCACACAAAGGCGGCGAGTGAAGCTTCAGTCCTGGTGTGCGATGGAAAGGGTGACAATAATACTCATGATCGTTATGATATCATTTCGTAATCATTATGACTCTCTAGTCCTCCCACTTGAGTTATATAACCAAGTCTAAAAACTCTTTTTCTTCGTATGTGTCCATCCATCCATCTACATTTCAAACTTTACACTTCTTTCTAAATGACATTTAAAAGGAAAACAATTCCTCGGTTTACCTTTTTTCATTAGATTGATACTAAATATTATGAAATTTCGGGGAATTTGGAATGGATGTTCTGGTGAGAAAACTAGATGGCTAGATCATGTCAAATAATGTTTAAAAATATGTGATTGATTCTTATTTAATATGAACACCCCTTAACGTACTCATTCCCGTTTTAGTGGGTTTTACGTGGAAAAAGAATACTTGAATTTCTTTCCCATAATAAATTCCTTCCCTTTCCCACCCTAAAAAGTTGCATCCTTTTGTTAGTGAAATTTATCCGAGATGAAACTAAGTCAAAAGATTACATAACCCGTATGCATTACAACGTGAGCGTCACACAGGAAATGATCACTTGAGCCAGATGAATGCACAATTACTCTGTGGACTGGGCAGTGTGCAAAGTATTTTTTCAACAAATCCTACACTCATTCATCACCTACATCCCAAAACTATGCTCTTGTGGGAGACTTCAACAATACTGATGATTCAATAGCAATATTTCAAAAAAAATAGTCATGCCTCTTGTGTAAATTTTTCCTTTAAATCTTCCATGATTTACACTAAAGAATTGCTCAATCTTGTAAATGCATGAGATTTCATAGAAAATGAGAAAGTGACTTGATACACCTTACCACTTGTGGAACCTTCCTTTCTCAACTTGACAGCTTCCTTTTCCAACTAGAGAGTTTTGTTTTTCCACAAATAAAAAACCTGTTGCGTCCTTGTCCTCCAGATGGGAACAAAACTAAGGGAAATGAAAATACTTTCTGTCTTTGCACTTTCCAAGTTCTCGTTTTACTTTTGTACACCCCGCTGCTCCAAAATCGCTTTTTACTTCCACTGCTTGTCTTAAAGGTAAATTAATTTCTGCTAAAATAGTACTTCAACTTGAGCTTCGCAGAGAAAACCGACTATGAAACCACCTGTTTCTCTGGAACAACAAAACAAAATATAATTGTCACGGATTTCCTACGAATCCAAGTACTCGCTTTGTATTAAGAACAAGAACAAAAACGAAACAAGCCGACAATGCTCTCCATTCAAGTCTATTGAATTGATTGAGGTAGCGGTGATAGCTCGTCTCAATTCCCAAGATTGAATGGACCACTGGGAAGAGCGAGCCAAGTTTATAATAGAAAAACTGTGAACGGAAGAGGAGCCTCCGGAACGAGGTTTTCGAGACAAGTGAACCAACTGTAAGATCACACAGTGAAGATCATACCTCGATGAAGGGTTGCAGCCAAGTGTTGTCCTTTTCCAGGAGTGCAAGAGATGAAAGGCAAAATGTTTGGAATCCTTCTTTTTTGTCTTCTCTCGTGTCCACCACGTCTCCCACTTGAAACACTGTACAAACTTTGCTATGCTAAAATGATATGGGGGAATGACGAATGAGGATATTTTTTGTGAGACGACAAATGATGGTCCAAAGTAAGAGTTCCCCACAAGAGTAAATGACGGAGAAAAGAGGCCCACTTTAGAGTCTCACCCTTTTTTGCCCCCGTATCACATATCCTTCGCATCGCCACCACTATTTTCGCATTTTCATACTCACTTTTAGTGGTACGTGTAGCGTGAGTGTGTGTGTGCTCGCAGACAAATTTTTATGACCGACAGAGAATTGATGGAATTTCTACTTTTTTAATGGTTCCATCTCCATCACCATCCAAAAAGAAGGGAGAGATACAAGAAGCTCCACCAACTTACATAAGCATTCATGTACGACCATCACACATCATCATCATCATACCATGTCCAGTTCAGCACCACCACCCGAGTAATAAAAAAAAACGAAGCGTGAGTGAGAAGTACAATGCTCATCGTATTATTTTTCAAGCGGAACCAAATGGATGACAACAAACGGAAGCAGACAGACACGACCCTGCTAGAATCCATCCATCCAGTCAATCCACTTTGCATCAGTAAATATATATTGCTTACAGGCAAATATGTAAACTCGCATTTGGCTGGTTTTAATAGTTCATCTTGATAGGAGATAGAGTGTGGAGCATTTTCAAACATAAAACTTGTTCCAAAAGCACTTATTTTCGCATGGGTTTCAGCGTACGTCGATATCACGTTTTTGTACATCAATTATAATAGGTGCAACATAAACAACATTTGAGTGATGATGGCATCCCGGTGGTGGTAGATCATAAGGGTTGTTTTTATTCATAAATGGTATGAAAATGCTCAACCATTAATTAGCCAAACCAACTTGTTCTCACTCTTTTGTCTTCTGGTCAAAATCAAATTACAAGATGATATACCTATACTCTGTCATAGTCACACATGTGGGGGATGAATTTGGCTCTATTGTGGTGAAATTGCCACACACAAGTTTGAAAATTAGGTTATAAATAACAATGATTTAATACACCTCGGCAACTCTGCTCGAGATTTTTTTTGGGAAGTAATATAGCAAAATTGTGAACTGGTTTGTATGTTTGTGTGTGTGTGTGTTGTGCATGGACCACGCACATGCCTCATGTCACTTTCAAATTGAGACAATACATGGGCGCTTGCCATGAGGCATGATTAATTTTAATCCGAGGATATCGACATATGTGTGCACCTTGTTTGTGGTTAACTTGAGAATTAACACCTCGTCCACCCATTTCACGTCCGGAGCGACCCATTTACATCCTCTAGAGGAAAGGAAACCATACAAATATATGTAAGCTTGCCTTGCACATGTGTGTCTGCATTTTGAGTGGTTTGGTTGATCACAGATATTATAAAAGTTAAGCGAGGAGATTGGTTTTCTACTTTTTAAGTCTGATTCAACCTCCTCATCTTCATTGACACGTCCACCTTGGTACCGTTCCTCTCAAGTGGAAAAAGACAAGCATCTGGATTTCTGGAACATAATGTGCAGCTTAAGTAAAGGAGAGAGGGAGAGAGAGAGAGAAGGGGAAATTTTCTACACAGGATCAGTGTCATCATGATCCTGTGTAAAATATATATATATCATTTTCTAGTTTTACTTTTTGGTAGGAGTCATTTAGACTTGAGATTTTGAAGCCTGGCTGGTGGCATGGTGGAGTAATAGATGCATGTGAAATGGGATGCGAAAGCTATCGCGACAATTGACCTCGATGGTTTTTTCCTTATTACAGTATTATTTATGACCAATCTAGTGGGATGATGGCAGGAGGATTCTCAGTTACGACATAGTCGTCCACGTCCTTACACTCATTCACTCAATTTTTCACACAGAGACCAAAGAAAAATACGTTTGCTGTCATCATCATCCTCCTGGTCTTGCTAAATGATACGACATGCATGTGTGTGTGTATTTTATGTGTAAAATAAAAATGAACAGAGCACGTAAGTCACTGTCACCACCACTCCATTAAATGCATATCCATTTCACACACTTGCAGTTCACGGTTGACTCGCTGAGCAAACTTAGGCATATCTTTTTTCGGGGTTATATTGTTATATAGCTCAGGAACTAGTCATTCACTTCACGAATAATCAAAAAGGCTGCAAATCAGTAAGTTAAATATTTTTTAATTGGCAGTTAAACAAATATTTTTTACATGGGTGGTACTTTTTCGCTTATCTGAAAATTAGTAAACTTGTGTATACAAAGTTGGACTGCTATGTACTGGATAAGGTAGCCTGATGTACTAAGCTACAGTATGTACTGCTGATGAGACAAGTTGGCACCCAGTACGTCAAATATTATTTTACCCGAAAAGAAGCTTTTAATTTAATTTACGGTTTAAAATGCAGAAAAATGATGCATTGCACGGTATTTGTTAATTTTAGAAACTCAGGGCCTTATTCAGGGCTTTAAGGAGGTTTCAGAATAGGCGCATTAATCACACACTTTTATTCTCCTTCAAAAATGCTGAATGGTGATGATGATATGATGGTGATGGTTTTACGGTACAATATAAACACAGTACACAACAAATGGGCAAAGCTAAAGCAGCCTTTGATAATGAAGAATTTGTATAAATGTCATCGTTAAGATCGAAAAACTTTCCCAACTTTAAACACCTTGTGATTGGGAATTGAATTGAAGTTGGAGATTTATAGTTTGATTCTACTGTTCGAGAACAAAAACTACTTGGAATCTGTGACTTCAGTCATCAGTTCCCATCCCCATTAGAGTAATTAAGAAAATCTTTGCCTTGTTTGAATTTCACTACATTCCAATTTCCTGACGCTCTAATAAAGGACCCATATGACGCATCCCTCCTTCCAAAAGTTTATTTGCAACTGATACCTTTTGTGGCTGTGCAAGCTTTTTTTTGAAGCGCTTGAAAACTTATTAAGTGAAAAGCCTCTACTTGAAGACACAGTAGATTAGAGTACCTTTCATCTTGGAATACGCCTTTTTTCCACATAATACCAAGTTACATGCTCGAGAGGTGCGAAAGCCCTCAAAGAATATTGAACATTATACGGACTACTGGACTACACCTCCTTCTACGATATCGTGCTGCCAGCTAAAAACAAAATGAAAAAATGAAGATATTGGTACAATGCAACTGGAGGAGGCGTTGCAGGTCTTAGAAATTAAAATTGATGGATCTCTGGAAACATATCCCTGGAAAGGCATGAGGGCCGGTGAAGGGCGAGGTAAAAAAATATAGTACCATGCCAAATTCAAATTTACAAATGCCCCCCTTTACCTCTACACAGATAAGTGTTCAAAAGCTTATAAACAAAGTTTGAGGCACGGCAAGTTTGAAGGAAGATGCATTCGAGTTTTTAACGGAATTGAACTAAAGTGAATATTATGCCAAAGGGGGTTCCCTCTTGGTCTCCAGGATATTAACTATAGTTAGCTCATTATCAATTACGATAACTATTTTTTACCCGAACTTAAGTTGTAGACGTAGAGAGAACTTCGAACTGGCTTAAATTGAAATGAGATTTTATTTAACAGTGAGTTTGATAATAACTATGGAGCATGCACAACCTTTAATAATTTTTGTTTACTTTTACTTTCGTACAGCGCACGTGTATATATGAATGACTTGTGGCTTGAATTACCATTTTACCATGTATGATGAGAATGATAACCAGTCACCAGTGCGCAGTGACCGAGTAACGAGTACAGGAAATGCATGCATGATGCATGTGTGAATACAATGTAGGTAGTAATAGGAAGGACGTCAACTTTAGTACCAGTTGCCCCTCCAAAGTCGACGAGCATGGGCAGGGGCAGACTATCTGGATCGTAACGTGCCACCAGCACCATGTCCCTACCCCAGCAGAATATATGTGTCTGTCTACGGATTTCCACGAAGTTTTATATATATTGAAATATTGGGTCACGGGATATCCTGAGGTATATTCTGGGCAAAATCAGTCCACCCCCGGGGAGTAGGGGAAGGGAAATTTTTTGTCGTTATATATGTATGTATCCTTTAATCCTAGTATATTTTCGCTGCGTATCTAGTTGCCTTACGGCCAGTTAATAATCACTGAAAAGCTGGATTTAACAGTTATAATTAAATTTTGTGATGAAGTTAACACATGGTGCAAGTAAATTCACACAATCTTTTTTCCATGACATGTGTATTTCATTACGCCATATTTTGCAATGAAGGGAGGTCTAATCTAACTGCGTTCTAGAATAACATTTATATATTGATAGTACTTATATTTACATCGATTGAAACATCATCATTGAGCTGCCAAGCTTTATTGTATTTATATTAACCTTTTTTGCCACATGTGCTTTTTTGAAGATAATTGAGATGCGAAAAGCTAAGGATAAACGTGTGCTGACATGGAATTTATTGAAATCAATTGTACCTCCTTCCATTCCAATCTACAATAACAACAATGATGTCCTTTGAATTTACATTCTTATTCGTTTACACAACTTATGACAAAAACACACTAATTTATAAAGTGTTATTACGCATTTGATTTGATTGTGATTTATAGCCAAAGCACCTCAATTCTTAACAACTGTTTCTATCAATTGATCATTCATAACCATTCTACTACAGAAGTAATTTCATTTTCATAGTTATATCTTAGATCCTATTCACTGTTACTTATTGCGTGGACCATCGTCAACATACATATAACAAATACATAACTTAATTCAATTAGTTAAAGTATTAAGCTCAACACAAAACGAAACTTCCTATTCGCAGTACAACTTCAAATTATACTCAACAGGTATTTCTTGAAACTGGACCTTTCATTGCTTTTAACTTATTGTTAGATTCAGGTTTATTTTTTGTATCCGCGAGCATCCTTGATGGCAGAACTTTCACTTGAGTAGAACTGTTGACTGTGAAATAAATTCTCGTTTTATTTTAAGCCAGTTAAGTTTTCTGTCGTCTGTTATCTGTGCAACTTCAGTTCAGTTCGGGTAAGAAAGAAATAGTAATCGTAATGATTATTAAGAGCTTACTACTGACTACATTTGATCACGACCACGGTTGACTGTTAAATGTACAAATACAACATTCAAAATTGACATACATTTTCATGACGAGTGATAAAAGGACTGCTGTATTCTGTATTTTTATATATTTTTAATCAGTTTTATTATCCTGCAAACGACTCCAGCACCAACAACAAACAACCAAAACAAGATGAACATGAAAAGGAGGAGAAAGTGATTTGGTGTCAGCAGATGTTTTCAAATGCTCCTCTTGTC
>JAHZNA010004434.1:0-20577 GCA_027743935.1 Sinodicranocentrus sp. ZH6
GAAAGCTCGAGAATAAACGAATTTTTATTTTTAAATGTCAACCATGAGTACCGTCTCAAATATTTCAATAAATTACATGTCTTTTCTCAGGACCTTACAGACTCGTATTCAAGATTCTGTCCTTCCGAAACTTTCTCCATTGTCATATTGATTCGGATTCTGAGCAATAATTTCAGTTTCGCAGGCATGTAAAATGTAAATGTTTGACGAATAAAACCTTTGGTGTAACTTTAAGTATGCAATAGTATGCATATATGTTCTAAACACTAAATTCTCACAACAAATTCCGTGTTTCAATAATGGCAGCTCTTTAAATACCGCAGTGGTAGAATTTAATGCAATCGAATTTTTTACAGCTCTTTATATGATTATCGCAGCAACTTACAGACCCTTATTTCACACAGTATTTTATTAATAGCAGCCTCCCACGAGGGGAAAATAGATTTCCCTTTCTTACTAAACAATGCGTGCTTTTAATTAATTAATGATATATGTGTATCAAAAATTTCCATTCTATGTTTGATCTCTGAAAGGTCAACTGCACTTTAAGCTAGATGCAGTTACATTAGCAGAAACGTCAACCAATTGAGGGACTAGAGAACTGAAGCTGAAGGTGAATTAAAAATTAGTGAATAAGAGAGCGGAGGCAACATGAATTAAGTTGTGATTTATGAAAGTAAAAATTTATTTTATCGCTTAAACAAGCGATAAATAGCTTAATTGTGTATGCTTAAAGCATAATATATTCTAAGTAAAAATGATATTGAATTAGTCGAAGTACTGATGACTGAAGTTCGCAAACGCAGAGCATTTTTTAACTATAAAATAATATGTAGTTTATTTGCAAATATTGAATTTAAGTTCAGGTGGTTCGAAATCATAGTCCTAGTAATGTACACGTTGCCGTTTCTTGAATTTTTGGAACTAATGAGTTTACCAAACTATTTGCTGCGCTGTTTCCTTCCTATTAGGTCATTAGTTCATCAGGGTTTGTAATGTACATATGGTTCCTCGAACTTCAACAGCAACATGATAGAATGTCCACAATTTTCCGGATTGTAGTGGTAAGTTTGCTTTTAAAGAGAACTTCCTAACTTCATGGTTCAACTTTCTATGTAAACTGGGATGCCTAAAATAATTTGCAAGTTTCCATACACTTGTGTGCACTATTTAAAGGAGAAAGCTTACTGATATTGTGTATATACACAATATGTAATTCAACTCTAACATCCGTGATATAAATACCTCAACTAATAAAATGTTTTCTCGTGGATTAAGACAAGTCTAAAAGCAGAAGTAAACTTTTTAAAAGCCTAAACTTTTCTTCTTTAACAAAGTTTTTAGAAAATCAGGAAAGAAGCAAAACATGTTTGAACTCTCCTGGAAAGAGAAGCAAAAGCTTTTTGTCTAACCAAATGCCAATTCACTTTATCTTCTTTAACGACCTTTTCATTCATCTTCCTCATGACATTACACTATGTTGTGGATGAAGGTAGGAAAAATAAAACAGCGTAGTACAGATAAAATATGTATCTACTATTCTCCATTAAAATATATCCCCATGTCTCCCTTAGGTGAAACAAATGACGCATGGTTGACGACGGAGAAAGAGAAAAAATGAAACGGAAGAAAGCATCAAGTTATGAACTTCACATTGATATAAAAGTAAACTGTCGGCGATTTGGTCTGATTATCAAACCTTGCAAGATACTTACATAATACACAGGAACGATTATTTTATTACTTATTGCTTTGCTGCTACCTGCTACCATGTCGTAAAAGTAAATACTAACTTTATTATGTAGATGCACATGTCGTATATAAATTGATATGAATACGAATGAAAACCACGTTTTCGAGGTTGACATCGTGTCTTCATGATTTGCAAAAGTTGGTAAGGTACGATTTGGGCTGACTCGACATGGTACATTAAATGGCTAGAGCGCTCTTTGCAACCAAAATCTAAAAGAGTAAAATTCATGTTGCAATAAAAGCCTCGAATGAAACTATGTTACGAATAAAGTAATGAAATGTGCTCTGTATTGCTTCAAATGACGACGTTGCCAACTACCGTTGATGAACTGATCTGTATAATATTTTTTGGCTGCTACTACATTTTAGCCTCCAAACATACCTCTCTAACATCATCGCTTAAACATACTGGCATGGCACTGGCATGTGTTCCCACTAGTAAAAAGCGTTTGGGCTTCAGTTCTTAGCCTAGAATTTTAGGAGGACCTTGTCCGCTTTTTGCGTTAATTTCGAGATGTATGTATCGTGGATTCTATAGAATTTTATCAGTGCACAGAATTGCTGTTAGTCGAGCAGATTTTATGATACATGGATATATGGAATGAAAAAGTATGTAAACACTAAACTCACATATTACCCAGCTTGCTTTCTTGAGTATGTCAAAGTATCCTCTTATGCGGAAAGTCCAATATCTGCTCTACCGGATTTATGGTGTTATATATGAATAGCGAATGTTTGAGAAAGAGATAAAAACACTTTGGGAAGATCCCATAAGCCAAGTGTATTAAACAAGGATCAACAGTAGGTATCACACACATCGTTTTATAACGTTACTCTCTCCTATAGTTTTGTGGTTCAAGTTATTAATGCTCTTCATGAAATACGGTCTCGAGGAGCGGAGCAGAGCGTTTTCATTTCAAACAGTAGCAGTCTTCTGCAAGACGGGTTACAGTGACAGACGAAAGTTAAAGCAACATCATAATTCCAAACAACCAGTGACAACCCGATAGCAAAGTAATTTAACTATGAGAAATATCCAATTGTGTCATCCAAACTTATTTGCTTGCATTAAGCCATTGGAACGTCTAGCAATTTTAAAGGTGTCAACAAGCAAGCAGTGAATAGGGAAAGGAATTACCATTTCATTATTTCGATCATCACTTTGATTTCAAAATCGATTTCACAAGCTCTCTGCTGGCCATCAAACTCTAGAAAAAATGGATCACGAACCTACTTTAATTAAGGATATTCTATCCAACGTCTATAACGGCCCTCAGAAGAATCCTTGTAATGCTGAGTCTGAACAAAACGTCGAAGGGAATGAAGCCACAAAAGCGTTCAAAAACCTAGTTGAATCAAAGAATGATGACATTTTAGGAAGATGTTTGGTAGCAGTGAGGGATCTAGAACCTGGAGAAATATTCTTAAACGATTGGCCACTAATAGCAGCTCCAAATGCTGGAGAAAGTAGCACAACTTGTCTAGGTTGTAGCTTGGTTTCACAAAACCTGCAAGCTTGTGAAAGGTGCCGTTGGCCATGTCATGCAGAATGTTCAAACGTAAGTAAACTACTATTTTATAATGTGTCACATGACTGCATTACATGAAACATGAATCATATATGTATGGAAATCACACGATGCCAATTATTAAATTGCACATTAGTAGTTCTTATCTGAACGCATGTATATGAATCCTCATGCGGATCCAAAACTTTAAAGAAAATTCAACCTCCTTTTTGCAGCAAGATCCCTTGGTTTTTGTATAGATACCCCAACATGCAGATTTTGAATGCAAAGTTTTCTCCAAAGAAAATGTGAAACCAGCTCTTCCTTCACCGTATTGCTATATAGCATCAGCAGAATATATCAAAATTATTCGATGCTTACTCTTAAAAGATGAAAGTAATCCGGAGAAAATGGCAAAATGGAAGCATATCTTGTCCCTTGAAGCACACATCAGTATACGGAAAAACATTCCAAAAGTTCAGTTCATGTCTGGACTTATCAAACGGTTCATTAGAAGCTACTGTAAACTGGATCACTTCGACGAGGAAACAGTCGAATTTGTGTTAGGGGTTGTTGATGTCAATGCTTTCAGACATTCATTTGCCCCAGCGCCACTCAAACCTTCTCACAGCAATCCATTAACGGATGCCCCTGTCAGGTACAATAAAGAATACAACAATAAAATCAGTATCTCTGTCTCATTGTGAGTTACTATATTTGTGTTTGGATACTGCTTTCTGCGTGAAATAGATGGAACTCTTGTAAAAATTTAATTATTTGTATTTTTAAGGAACGCTACCTTTCTCTATCCAATCGCAAGTTTAGCCGCGCATGGTTGTGTAAGAAATACAGACTGGAAAACCTTAAGTGGGGGTCAATTAGAGATGCGTGCTTCTCACAAGATTCCCAAAGGGCAGGTTATTTTTCATGCGTATGTTGATCTTATGCTCGGAACTCCAGAGCGAAGACGTCTACTTCGTAATCTCTTTTATTTCGACTGTTGTTGCTTTCGCTGCTCGGATCCAACGGAAATAAACACTTATTTTTCAGCGTTAAAATGTTCTGATTGTAAAAGCGGCTACTTACTCGCAGAAAATCCTCTAGACTTTAAATCTAGATGGGTGTGTAACCAACCGGACTGCAAAGGATCGAAATCCTATCAATATGAGAAGCAGCTTATTCAACAAATATTTGCCGATGAGAAGCAAATTTGCGGACAGGTTGATGGTATCAGCAATCTCGCCATTATCCGAAGCTTAATGAAAGTACTGAAAAAGCACAGAGAGATCACTGTACATTCCAATCATTACCGACTTGTAAGCATTGAATACATTCTTGTCCGACACTTACTCAAAATCCCTAAACCAGCGGTAGAAATAATGCTAGAAATAAAACGTCTGGTTAAGAAATATATGAGACTATCCTCTACATTTCATCCGTGCCCAGATAGCGACTAACACCAGCCCATGACCTAATGTATTAAAGCGTCGTGGTCGCTTACCCATTTGCACAGCGGCAGTTCTATTTGATGGTCATTGAAAAAAAAATTATATTCATGAGTGTAAAAAACTTTAAAATACCTGTCAAATCCCTCGAAAATCAATGACATGCCCTGAAACAAAATATGTTAGCTCCTTCATCCTTGGGCATTTGTTCTGTAGTTCCCGATCTATTTCTGTAATTTCTCGAGATGGGCCGTCTGATCAACCCAACCTTAATCGAATTAGGTTCGAACCGAACCTACTTACTTTACGTCCAGATTCTGTGTCTCACTGGCCAGTTTTTAACCACTCATATCTGGGTAAAAATATGAATGATAAATATTAGACATAATGTACATTCTGTAAAATGTTGGAACAGTAAATAGTATTGGATTAGGGACTGTAGTAATGTATGTAGTATGCATGTTCAAGTTCAGACCGAAGTAAGCTGTGATGCTTATATAATTATTAATGCTGTTATTTGCAAAAATATTTAATGAACTTTCATTGTTTGTGATAGGATGGTATATGTAAATATTGTAGTCAGTATTTTAAAGTCATCAATAAATCATAGAAATGAATCGTATTCCTCGATAGAATTGGGCAGCTGGCATTGTCTATCCTTCTGACAAATAGACATTGAACATTACTGAATTAGAATGGAAATAAATACTGAAAAATGTGCATTCTTTAAGTCCTGTGTTAAAAATATAAACTCTTTATTCCTTGACATATAATCATTATCAATAGTTTCAGCGATTTGAGAATAGGAAGGATTGTAGGATGAGGGATAAAAGGAGGATAAAAAGTAGAATCGGCTATAAATAAGTCGAATCGATGAAAGAAAACACAAAAGATTTAGGAACGTGTTTCAATAGGATAAAAGGATTGGAAATTTGGAATGAGCAATCTGAGAATCACAGGATTGAAAAGGAAAATATGAAGAAGAGATATGAAGAAGAACAGTCACATGTGATAAAAATTTAGCGAAAGATAGACCACTTGAAAGACAAAGTTCGTATAAAGCTGACTACAGGAATGACAATAAAAGAAATTAGTCAACTCTGTAGCTAACTGTGTTAGCTTAGCCTGTAGTTTGCTAACTTTAACGGATAGTTTTTAAAATATTTAGTCAACGCGGTAGGAAACAGCGTGTCCTGGGGTGTTGACAACCTTGGTCAAAGTGGCTTGTCTGACGGGTTGAGCAGCGACAACAGCTGGGGCAACAATTGCACTGCTGTAAGTGATTGCTGGGGCAGCTACAGCGATGGGATGAGCAAGGGCACTGCTGTAACTGTATGTGATTGCTGGGGCAGCCACAGCAATTGGAGCAGCAATGATTCCACGCTTTCTCCTAGATTGTGGCTTATCAGCATCAGCTTTGTCGGCTTCAGCATTCCTGGCAATAGCTTCTTGGACAGCCTTGGCATGATTTTATAAGAGTAAACAAATCAACTACATTTATGATTTCATTCCGGCACTACTTTCGCGTAGAAAGATTAGATCTCACTTGAGTTTTCGTGACAGCTGGAGCGATGATGGCTGGAGCAGAATAGGCAATTGGAGCGGAGATTACGGCTGGAGCATATCCTCCGTAGGTCAACCCGGGTAATCCAGAAACAATAACTTGTGGATGAGCATAAGCACAAGCCACGACGGCTGCCAAAACGACCTATGTTCCGAAGAATATGGTTACTTTCAAATGACCAGAAATGTTCAGAAATAAATAAAAAGAGAAACTGTAGAGAAACAAAAACTTACAAAAGCTTTCATGTTGAGTGCTGAACTGTTTGTTGCTGCTAAGTGAAGCTGATGAATGCTGATTGATGTGACTGATGATGTGTCTGGAGTCTCCTTTCGCTTTTATACAGCTGTGACAAATTCTAATATAGTTACGAAGATTCGTGTGTGTATTCTATATATGACAAAAAGCCATAGCTCCATCTTCACACAGTAATTCAGTCGCACATTTTTACTCACTTTAAGCCTAATTCTATAAACATGCTTCAGAACAATTATTAGCAAACACTATACGCATTGAACATGAAAAAAGGTAATTCCAGTTGCCTCCTGTAGTTGATCATTGACTGATATAAATGGTCAAAGAGATAACCGGGCCCACCCTAATCATATCATTTCATTGTCTCGTCACAATGTAGCTAAACTTCTTCATTTGCAGCCTCTTCCCTAACTGATAGATGTATACAGCATGGACAACTTGACGGTCAACATGCTTAGGAGGGTGCGAGAAATTGACAAGGAACTGTAAGGTGTGTTTCCATACATTAGAATTTTGGAATTTCCTATTAGTACATTTGTTTAGCTCGTGGCTGTCGTTTCAATCTTAGAGTCTCTTTCGTGACTTGAATTTTTTCGCGTTTAGAAACATTTTTTGAAACCTTTTTTTCGATTTCTTGTTCATATCTCAAGGCGTTGGCTTTCAAGGTTCTGCGCTGTCGAGTGCAAACATTTTCAATCCAATAATATTTTATTTGGTTGAAACACTCTCCATTTGATGCGGTAGGAGTGATAGGATTTCATTTCAAAGAATTCATTTCACACTGAAAGTGGTGTTCAAATCAATGTAGCCCGAAATAATTTCCTAGTATCCATTTTTAATTTCATAACTTTTTAAATAGTTTCTGTTAAATTGAATGGAATACTACAATTTATCGTTTATAATTTGATGCAAATTATTATCGTTAATTATAGGACTTCTCTGCCCGTAATACTAGTCATATGAATCATTGTTGTCCATCAAAATTCAAAAATTGGAACTATCCATACACATGTACCTAACATGGAGTTATTGGATGCATAAAAAATATATTAGCCTTAAAAAATCAGCATCAAGTACCTGAAGTTCGCTATAAATTGAGTATTAAAGATGTAAGCTTCGGATGTGATAACTTGTTGACATCTGAAAGAAGAGCAGCGTATTTCATCCGATTTCTTGCATAATGAAGGGTGGATCCGAATATTTTGAAAATAAATATTTTTACGCTCTGTTGGATTGGATTTATAAACGTAATGTAGCGACAGTACCAAAAGTTGTCGCGTTCATTTTATTTTATCTTCATAAGCCTTCATTAGACAAGATTTTTCATTATATAGCATTTTGCTAGTGGAAAAAAATAATAAAAATCGGTTTAACAAACTAGACTTGTTCTTGGCTGTCAATTACATTGATGCATTTCAAGGTTATCACGATAAGGTATCTCGACATCCATTATTCATGAAATATTTAAGTAAAGATTGAGTGAGTGTTGGTCGTAGTCGTAGGCATCAATGCGCTTTATGTAAACTTTGCCGATTACAAAAGGCGCATATCATGCGCAGCAGCATTCTTATGACATGAGATTCAAAATTTTAACTTTCCAATTCGTTATAATTAATTAATTTCGAGCGTAATGTTGATTAATATCTTATTTAAATTGTGTGTGTGTGTATCGTATTAGGTTTACATTGCAAGAAAGGTCATACTCAGATCAGTCACCCCAAGCATAAAAATTATTGAGGAAGTAACTGTCAAGAGTGAAGATTGTTTCATGAATGCGTAAATGCTGCTGTTTGTCTCTTCGTCTCTTGATCCAGTCTAGGCATGAATGCGGAATACCCATTGTCATTGTCAATGAAAGGTACCTTATGACATGAATAAATTATAATACATCCAACGGAGATGGAGACCCATACGTGATGAAAAATGTAAATCAAACCTTTCGTAATCGTAATACAAGAAGAGAATTCATAACCAATGTATTTAGAATGGTAGAACATGGTGCATTGCATTGCTTGCATTTATTATAGAATGGACGAAAATATATCAATGCCAATGCCATTCCATCTCTCCATTAACTAACCATTGGCCATTATTTCATTGTTGTCTATCGTAGGACACCTTTGTCAACAATTAATTTAGTAGACTTGATTTTTCTCATCTTGAGCGCATTAGTTTTTGTTATATATTAGCAGTGACAATATTATTCATTCATACATGTAGGCTAAATTATTTTGTAGACGTAAGGCACTATTCCTGTATTTAAAACGAGTAGGCGAATGCGCTTCACTGGACGCTAGACAATAATTACAATATTACAAAACAAAGAATACCTATAAACAAAATCATACCAACAGCAATAAAAAAGCTGCGACAAAAAAAAATATCTGCCTGAGCGCTCCTGTCTGAGCTGAGCCCCATGTCAGCTTCAAATTCTCCGCAGTCGTTAGAAGCGTGACACATTTTTTCCTTCAAAGCAAGTTTGCTAGGCGTCATACAAAAAGTCGCACTATCGACTTAGCTGCGGTTTCTGTCGTATTGTGTTGTACTGTAAATTATGAGCGCTGTAAATATTAAGCATTTAAGCAACAAAGGCATAATCCATTATGCTCGTAAAGATGCGAAAAATACATGAGAAACTATTTATTATTCAGTTCAATTGATCATTCAACTTGCGTCTTGCGTGTGGACTGCGAATTTGACCAGATTCTAAAGAATATATTAACATAATTTGTGGGTGTAGCTCTCAATTTATGTTATGCTGTATTTTTTTAAAGAATTCCGAGCCGGAAAACCCAGTGAATTCATTTTTACATTTTATGAATTTTAACGTGTAGGTGATTAACAAACATGTATTTATCGTTATAGCCAAGGTTGTGATTGATGTGTATACATAACATAACATTCATCAAATCATTAGGCGGAACTAAAGGCTTCAAATAAATTGCTTTTAATTATTGGATGACTAGTGATCAGTACGACCTATACGCACAAATTCACTTCAGAATACCCAAATGCGACAGCTTTATATTCCATTGGAGGTATATATAAACAAAAAAGACCCCTTTCGCTCTATTGTTTTACCTATTGCGTGTTTCTGAATTACTTCATTTATGGCTTTGTAATAGAAAAGGTTCTTAAGAAATAGTTATTACCAACAAAAAATACGAAAGGAAGTCATCGCTGGGATGTTGATGATAGGTGAAAAACGTTGATGTACTTGAAAGTTCGTTAAGATTGTGGAACAATTCTGATAAGCAGATTAAGGCTAAGATAGCCCTTCAATTGATACCGATGCACCGTCGAAGAATGGAACAAGATTCGATTATCTGAAACTATTAATGTAGTGCCAGCGCAGGTGTAAATAGTGTAAGGGCTTCGTTTAAACTTTTCCTTATAACATATATGAGGTGATTACAACGGTGTTGTACAACAAAAAAGGAGATCAAGAAATGAGATACCAGTCTTTGACTAGACGACAAGGTCATATAAGAATGCGAAATCCAACTCAAAAATGAAATTATTAATTTGATTCACAACTTCCTAGCTCACAAACGACGCAAATGCTAGTGAGACGAGACCAACGATATGTTCAGATGTTCTCAAGCTTCTTCTTGCGTCGTGTGTATAGTGTATAAGTATAATGTCAAAAGAGTACCAGAACAATAAATAGTCTTAGCGATGAAAAGCGCACCTGACCTGATCTAATTAGGCACAAAATGACAATTTACATGTGTGCATCCTTATCAGAATTTTATGGGCTTGCCTCTTCGTCTACTTTTTTTCGCATGGGCTCAGCTTGGTAAATTGTTAGCACCACCTTTCAAGCTTTGTCTATTAATATTAGGGCAAAAAGGAAACTGCGCCTTACGCGTTGGAAACCTGTACTCATTTATTATTAGTACTTGGCCATTTGCTTCAAGGTTTAAATTGCTCCAAAAATAAATCTATATAATATAAGTGGAGGTTAATACTTCAAATGAATATATCAACACATGTGTGTCATGTATATTCAGATATTAAATTCTTCGTATGCATTTTTCTTGAGGTGGTGTGAATTGTGTGGCTGTTAATATGTTCTTGTTTATTTAACGGACAAGTCATCACAAAGGAATACAGATACGATACAAATTTACATTTTATTTTCACAAGTATTCAATCATGCAAAAATACGTTTGACATGCTTCAACCATGTGACTTTTACGCATATAAAAAAACTTTGTGATTCCTTATTAGGAGGCTGGAGACGAGGAATTTCTATTGGAGAATTGTTTTTTTTTCTTAAGTATTCAGCTTCGGTTGAAGCAATCTCCTCAATGTTTTGCCTGTTTATCGAGCAGTGTACAATGGTTTCACACGCTGTCTCTTCGAAGAGTGTTTTGACGACGTATTATTCGCAATAATTTGTTTATGGCTTTGGCTATGCCTGGATGGTAGAGGTGCGTCAAAAGACGCTGTCATTGGACGTGGGGGCAGAGTAACTGATGGGAGCCTCGCAGTATGACATTTTCGATTGCTAGTAGATTTAATTTGAGCTGAACACGGAGATCTTGTGGAAATCAAACATCCGACATTTTTTACATGCAAGTCTTTTCCTCCTACGTATTTATTCTCATCTGTTGGAAATGATCTTCTAGGTAAAAGCTACAGAATATTTCAAATCAGTTTACATAGAAAATATTCATATTGAATCGATTTTTTTGTAAACTGGAAATACCTCTTTAATTTCATGAGCAGTTTCGACCTCATGATTCTGAATTTTCAGTAGGGCTTCCTTATACTTTCTCATTTGCATCAGAAAATCGATATTGCCTTTGATGTAGTTGTTACCCGACTCTTCAATGGAATCTAATAAATTTGGCTTTGGATTAGAAATAGAATTTTGTGCAATTCTGCTGTCATTTTGGTGCATTGGTTTGTTTTTGCCAGTTGTATTGTGTCTAGCACTCTTAGGCCCTGACTGCTTTTCCTGTACTAATTGTGGTGGCTCTAAAATTTGCTCCAAGTCTTCTAAACTTTTTTTGTACTCTTCGGCTTCAGAGTCATCACTTATGTCTTCAATGATAAGCTTCTCAGATCTTGGGGGAGGAGGAGGAGGAACTATGCAACTTCCGAGAAAATTATTAGCGGTTGGAGGTGCTGAATTTTGCCGGTGTTGCTGCATTCCTGGAAAATTTGAAGACCACTATAGTAAAATTAATACCTACATATGTGCTTAAACGTGACATGACATGATGACACATATAACATTAATATAATATCGCGTTTCAATTTCAACTTTGTACCTCGAAGCCTTTGAAGTAGTTCTGAGGATGCTTTGAACAAAGCATCATCGACTTTATGCAAATTCTTATCGATACTCTCCTCTGAAATCCCTATTTGCTGTTGGCCATCCACTTCCACATTTCCACTCAATGAATCCCTCATTTTACCTGTCCATTTATGGATGTAACTATCAAGTTGAACGATGTCTTCTGTTTCCTTGATCAACGCTTCAAGTTCTGCTTCGCTGCGGTTGATGAAGTTTTTCATTCCATCGTCAACAACACTCATAGAAAGTGTCATGTTGCTGTCACGTACACAATCACCACCAGCCATTTCTTTATTTGGCTCATTGCCGACATTTAAAACATGGTCATAAATTCCAAACAACAAATTCACTTTATTTATGTCGATCGTAGATGATTGGGGGCTAACGTTCTTCGGTATTTTTGTTTGAACGCTTTTTCCATCAACATTTTGAACCTTAGTTCCACTAAAGTTGGCGTTTCCACAACCTCTTCGCCTGGGAGTTTGGGTGCAAGCAGGAATGTACCTTGATGGTCGTGCAGGGTTCGAAGATTTTCTTGCCGATTTTAAGGCTTTGACTACAGAATCATCTGAATTCAAGTCTTTCTTTTTGCGATGAATGCGATTCAAAATGTCATCCAAATCTCTTGGAATAGCCGAGCCGCCGTGAACGTCAGGATCATCATTTTTACACCTTGTCTCATTCTTACTTTTGCTCCGGTTCAAAGTTTTCTGGAATCGAGAATCCAGTGCAACTGCATATGCTTTCTGGATTGGCTCAGAGCAAGAGTGGATTAAATCGTCTATTTCTTGATCAATATAATTGTTGGGTAAAACATTCTTTATTGGCGAAGAACACTGAGGACAATGACGGGTCATTCCTCCAAGCATATCCAGACAATATGCGCAATAATGGTGATCGCATGGTAGTGTAATGCACTAATTTAAACCAAAATAGTTTTTAAAATCAACGAATTAGAATTGGCTAAAACTGGTTTAAAATAGGAAGGTGTAATATATTTATATATAACTTGCACGCTGTACGTACTTGAATCAAAATGTTATTACAGATTTTACAAGTATAGTTCTCCGATATATAATCCAGAATTTGTTGATCTTTCACTGTTGGCTTGTTAGACATAATAGTAGTTAGTTATTCACGTGGTTAATTAAGCTCTGCAAGAGTTGCACATATACAAGATCCAAAAAAATCAGTGTCAATCAAACTGACAAACGAAAACGCTAAATAACAGCAGCAATCTTTATTTTAAACTCGTTCTAGTTCTATTCTGTCTGCAGCGATTAAATAAAACTGATTTAAGATTTCTGCTCGAGAGGAGAGTATACAGAAATTAATATATACAAGTTCGACTATTTTTTATTTTACACAAATCCCGTTTTAGAAATCAGTCAAGTCAAAATTTATTTTAAAAATACTTAAATCCTTAAATAGTTTGGTATCATATAGTTTCCACCGTATCATTGTTTTTTTAACTCGAAAACTATAATAATAACGCGTGAATACTACGGTCAATAGGGCGAACCCCGTAATTTCCGTTGTCTACTTCAGGAAGAAGGAATCGCAGTGAGTATATGAATCCCATCATTAGTGCAACTGGTATAGTCATAAAACCAATCCCAACGACAATTAACGGCAAAAGTACAAAATACGTTGTGTAGAATTCGTAGTCTCCAGGTTCGATTTCCAGTAAATCCAATACAGACTTTAGGGGATTATTTACAAATGATAGTACAGTATTATCAGGTAGAGGGTCGCCCAATTCAAGACTGAAGCAATGACTTAACGTAAAAACACTTGCTAAAACCCAGAACAAACGGGCAGTAATCACAAACATATCACTGAAAAAATGAATGCGAAACATTTAAAGACTTTGAAGAAGTAATATATTTTCGATGTATCAGAAATGTATCTCCTATTGCAATTTTTGTCTAAGTTTTATCGGTTTAAGACATTTCCAGCATTTACATGGGAAACCAAAAACAATTTTCCCAACGAAGTGTTCATGGATTAATATGTACACATTTCTAAAATTTCTGTATTACATTAATGTTGAATGGATGGATGAATGGAGTTGAATGGCAGTGATTGACACGGACTAATATGGACAGCAAACCGTTTAGTAACTGGCATTTTTGCAGGAAACTTCAGGAAGTGCTACATTGCTTTGCTACGAACGTTGATAGTGAATAGTGATACATACATGTTTAGTTTGAGGCATTTTTGCATTTCTACAGAATTGACTTCCTGCAAACAAACATAAAAAGTTAAGTATAAGCATACAAACCATTTGCATCAGTTCATCCGTTATACAAAGTTCTAATTCGACTGGCAGTTTCATTTCAATTATCACCTAACTTATGCATTTCATCTCATTGTTCCATTTATCCCGATCCTAAACAGCATCTGAAGTGTTTCTGTATGTTTGTTTATTTAACTAACTACTCTACAATTCTACATAGTACGGAACTTACGGAAGTATGAAACTACATAATATTTGCAAAACGCTGACAAACTCATCTGTACCTCATCTTTGAGAATGATCACGAAGACATTTGTTGCATACTTGACTTATAGACTCATAATTGCCATAATTGGCTAGCGTTGTAAGTAAGTCAACACAAATCATTATAAAGAAAATTTGCACATGTAAACGTAGCAAGAGAGATTTTAAGGGCTTTTGCTCATTTGCTTCCTAACAATGCGTTGTGTTGTACGTTACCTATATTCTACCTACACCTTATACCCCAAAGCTCACAATGAAAATTAAACCCAAACCCGCCTGCTGAAACTATAAAATTGCATGCCAAACAAGAAGTAAAGGGTGAAGTGAAGTCAACTCTTTTGATGTTGGAGTTCTGAGAGACGCCACCCTCAACAACAGAAGGAATGATAATACATATTTTTTATACTACGAGCACACACCTACAAGTTTTCCAATCCACTGCGTTACTTGTTTGAATCTATATGCTGAGATACTCATAGGTGTACTCGTTTTTTTCTTCAGAAAATAGCAAATACGGATCTGGAAAAAGTTAAAGCTGAGTGTGTACTCATCAATCCAACAAAACTGCTTGTATAGTCACCTAATTTTTTGTGTCGTACATGCTCCATGCATTTGTTATTATTTCAGCAATCGCAACATTTTCACAACCCACATTCAAGAAATTTTGTTGACATACATTGTGTTTACTTTACGGCATTTTCGTTGTTTCTCATTGATGCCTAATATTCCTAGACACAGTACACAGGACCACATCGCTGTATCATGTACTTCATTTCGTCCTCTCAATTGTGCTGAACGTTACCCTCATGATGTTAGCCGTATGAACTTGTGTACATTAGGTATATTTCTCCACTTAAAGGTATCAGCATCAGCCACCAACACAGGTATACATTTTAGCCGGATACTCTGTTCACACTCAGCACATTCATAACGCATCTGTCCGTCCGTATATCTATCCCTGTGTGAAACCACCTAAGACGTTCGGTGCTCTGCGGATCCATTCACAATAGACAGTTGTGGCAAGAGTTTTCAGTAAATAAGGAGCGATTAGACATTCTTATTCACAGGTTCATATATAACTCCCTCTTTCTCTCTTTGGCATTTTGAGTTTTCATGAAGCCAACAGTCACCCAACACAAACTGCGCCCATATCATGTTGTGGGATGTGGAGTGGAGTAAGAGTGCGATAACCGTTTGTATTAACTATTTTACTGAGTATAATTACGCTGCTGAAGATAAGGCAAATCGCTGGAATGATTTTTCCAACGTATGATCTTAGATTTTAGTATAGACCCAAAATGTAGTCAAAAGTTTCCGAAGAGTTCATAGACATTAATAAGCTTACGATCTTCCGTACACTATGCCTTATGCGTAATATATCCTTTGAATAGATAGATACGTGTATTGCCCCAATCCCAAACGACGATGATAATGTAATGATCATCATCATCCGGCGGAATAGACGCGGTGGTTGAGTCCAAAAAGCAATATGTACTAGTGTTATTTTTTGCTATTGTGTACATGCCGCATATTTATGTTCACTTATATTCAGAGGACAGAACTTTTAAGAGCTTGCTTTTTATGGCTTATGGCTTTCAAGAAGAAAGCTTGAAAGCGACAAGGTATGTAAGTACGTCATGCAATATTATGCAATGTCAATGTATGAATGTATCGTATCCTTCTCCTATGCTGCTACTACCTACTACAAGTAAAATATTTTGGCCGATGAAGAGTGTATGATGAGATCACCTTTTTCAGGCGAAAGACCGATTTCACCCTGCATAAATTTATGAAAGTAAGTATGCACCTTCTACATACAATATTGTATATTTGTTATTTGGATTGAAATCCACAAAATGAGGGAAGATGGCTCAGACAGAGACAGCCATCAAATGGACATGCATAGGATTTGGAATCTCGATCTCACACAAGAATACAGGAATAATACCCTGTTATATGAAGCAGGACTGCATACAGATCCTTTCCATCACATAAAATGTATAATACCCTGTGCATAAAACTGTAATAAAAAGAGAAGCTTTTGGATACATAAGGACCTACAGAGAGAGTAATGAAAACGCTACATCAGCTATATCATATTATTCGTCATACATTAGATCCCTATACGTTAAGAAAATGCGTTTGTTGAATATTTTAGTAGTGTTTAGTGTACTGTTTCTAATTACACACTTCTTATAAACAATAGTGTGCTGACTTTATCTGTAAACTATTTTGATCAAATATCCAAGCCCTAATCCCGACGTAACATAAATATTTAAGCATGATAAAAATTGAAAATCATTTGGAATGAACTCCTTTAAATCCACCATCGATATACAAATGATTTATGATATACTGTCAAATCTATGCAAAACCCTTTTTCTGTGAAGATGTAAAATAGCTCATTTTTGAATTCAATGACTATATGATTATAATGCATATCCAGGAAGATTGTATATTTTATCGAGATGGATGCATGGTTCATATCAACAAAACTATTCAACGTCAACAAAATGTCAATAGGTATGTGCAAAACGTCAAATCATATTTTAATTTGGTGAGGATTCAGATAGACCCGAAAAGTCTATAATTTATTGCACAAAATTGTATAACAAAATCGAATAAATTTGTGTTGAAGTGTTTAAGTAAATTTGTTAGACTGTTTTTTAAAGGAAAAAATTTAGTGTGCACTGTGCTGTGAGTCTGTCTGAAGCAGTAATTTTATCAGTAAACATTTAAATGCAATTTTTGAATTCTGTCATTCTATGAAATCGGCTTTGAAAACTTTTGAAGGGGGAAAAGTGCACTTTAGCGTTAGCGTAAATTATCACTACAATCATGCAAACAATGACGACTAGCTGTTTTCATGAGTTTCATGCTTGCGAAAAATAAATTTTATTATTATTGCACGCACAAAATAGTCAGTTATTTGCTTAGGCTGCAAATGCTAAACATTAGGGATGCCGGATACACCTAAAAAATGCAAACAAATATGTGAAACGATTTCTCCATTTGCCATGCATGCTTGTGTTTATGTTTATCTATATTTTCTGCTGATATATTTTTTCTGATTTGACGTTCCTATTTAATGTGCTGTGTACCAAAACCCGAAAACAGAGTTGCTCCAATTAGTGAATATTTATTACTACCGCTAAAAATATTTATAATTAGCGATTTGAGTGCCATTAGTGTAAAAATATAAATCTACAAATTGTCAGTCGGTCATCAGTTAGATTCATTGGTAGGAATGATTTTAGGACGTTGAACGTATAATGTGTTGTACGTACAAATGACAAATAGTGAAAATATTAGTAGGAAATGTCTATCGTTTGTAATCATTCGTTTTTTCGCTCTGTTAAAAATATCTATCTCTTACATTGTCAATTGTCATTGTACTTTACTACAATATGTATAATTTAACTTGTGTTTAGATGCTGTTGAAATAATTTTTGTATTTTGATTTTTGTGTTTACTTTATTAGGAAACATGATTTAAAAAGGTGACTATTTCCGTTTATATCATCCGCATCCATTGTCCATCATCAGACGATTCAACATTTGGTGAAACATTTTTGAAGGAAACAAATTCACACCTACATTATAAAAGTGACTTGTGTCTTTACAATTTCCATTCCAACTCTACGGTGGTGACAGTCAATGTAGCTGGAAACTGCCTGCCTGTCGACGATTAAAAGCAAAAAAATGAATTCTGTTTAGCAAAGATTTGAAACAATTGACAATACGCTAAGTCATAAGTTTGGAAAGCGTTGTAACTAGAATTATTGTGCTTCCATGTATAAAGGGTGCAGGTTAGTTGGCAGCTTTTTAGTTTCTAGTTAATTTACCATAGACATTTTTAATAAGTACATAACATTTTAAAGACCTAATAGTTCGCATGGTTTATTTATTTTGTAGCAAACCGACTTAAAAATGGCAGCACCAGCTCCAAATTCAATGGCTGCAATGGCCATTAATCAGTTTACCAGTGATCATCAATCGGGATCATGTTTGGACGACCCTAATTTTGCTACAGTTTGTTCCTTCATTGAACAATTCGGAGATATAGTCAAGATTGGGCCTATGCCGTTCGACGACTTACAACTCATGCTTGAGAATACAACAGATGGTATGTTGAAACTTAAACTATCTAATCCAGAACAACATTCGTTTAATCTGGATATTAAATTACTGTTTGCAGTTCCGCTTCCGCTGGTACAACTTCACATTACACTACTGAGGAGAGTGTTTAAAGCAGTTACTACGGACAAGTGGGAGCGCTCTTTGGCGAAATTCGGTCATACTTATTGCTCTCAAGATGCCTGGGAAATTGAGAGGTTTGGATATAAAAAGGCAAAAATCCAAACGAAACTTAGGTTGTTAAAAAATTTAGTAGAAGCTCAGTTTGATTTCAATGTTAAATTCAAAGCGGAAGTAAATAAATTACAGGCTGCTGACTTAAGATTAACTCCACTGGGTATGTTATCTCATATCTTGTTAACTCAAAATTTATTTTTCCATCTAGAAATTCTAAAAATATTCTGAATTTAACAAAAAAAAAACTAGGTCGCGATACTGAGGGGCAAGTTTATTGGTATCAAGTGGATTCAGATGCAAATTTGAGAGTGTACAGAGAAGATATAGATGATGAAACTTGGGAAATTGTGGCTTCCAGCAGAGATGAATTGGAAAATTTAATTAGTCAACTTCAGAGAGGAGAAGTTAGAAAACCGGAACCAGAGGAAGCTGTAGTCGTTCCAGAAGAAGATTCAAATGGAAAAGATATTGAACCAAAGGAAATAATTCTAGATACCGGCAAAGTAGAGGAAGATGTGAGCAACGCAGAAGAGTCAGAAGACAGTGACGAAGACAGCGATGAGCTAAATACGGAGTTTAAACCCTCATCAAACACATCCGAACCAATTAATGGCGCGCAACCCAGTTCGATAAAAGCTGCAGATAAAAGTGGAACAAGAAATGATTTGAAGTCGGAAACAATGGAGAGTAAGAGTAGAAACGAAACACCTAATACCATCAAATCTTGTGTGGGTCTAAAATTGGTGTTTGGAATTAAATCGAAACCAAAATTGGATACGATTTTACCTCAAGAAGATAATAAAAATACAAATTTAAAGCGAGAAGTCTTGATAAAATCTCCATTAACAGTACTCAATGCCTTAAAAGAAGAAACTCCTAATCTAAATAGTAACGAATCGATAGTAGTACCTCCACTTAAACTTCCATCCTGTTTGTCAAGTAAAACAGTCAAAACAGACGTTGATAAACTAGTAGAAAAACTTCCTCATCAATCTCCAAAGACGTTAAATTCAAGACAAAAAAATAAAAAAATAAAGACCGAAGTAGAAAGCAAATTTAGGGAAAGTGTTCAAACAAAATTTAATGAAAGGACTAGCAGTATTAATTTAGTTAGTAAGATTCAAGCTGACGAAATTTGTACGCCTCGTACTACTGAGGTTGTTTCTTTAACCACTACCGTTTTCGATAAAAACCTAAGTTGTGTACCCAAACCTCTGTCTGACGTTGTTCCGGAATCAACTGTAGACTGTCATGCTCTACTAAATCCTGTGGCCAATAACGTAAACAAGATTAAGACTGACGAAGACCTATTGCAACTGACCTCCTCAGATCATTCAACGTCTTCGTCACTTCTAATAAGACAAGAGAAATTAATTTCGGAACCTGGTGCCTCACAAATTGTAAAAGTGCCATCTGAAGATAAAAGTGCGTGTAGGTCATCCGACATCCAAGTTAAGATTACTGAAAAATCAACTCTGAACCAAAATGTTGAGGCTGTTAGTAAAGTGGTAGAAAGTAAAAGTGAAAAATTTGTGAAGTCCTCTTGTAGCGATGATACCGGCAGCATAAAAGCGGAATTGGTTTCCCGATCTGAAGTTTCTGCCGTTAACAGAAGTTCTTCCAGGCAAACTGAAACTAGTGATAAATATATGAGCGATGAAAAAATCACGTCTGTTATTTGTAAAACGGAAACTGATAAAGTAGTAGAAATGGACACAACGTTAGGTACGTATACTGAATCCAAAGAAAAATTAAACATTGCTGAGTTTGATAATAACAGCAAGACTAAAGATATGGTACTAGCAGACGAAAAACCAATTACGAAGAGTGAAGCATGGATTTGTGGATCTGAAGTACCCGCTACTGCTGGTATTAAATCAGACAGTATTGAAGAAAAAGTAATCGCAGAAAAGGCATGGATTTGTGGATCTG
>JAHZNA010004435.1:0-13558 GCA_027743935.1 Sinodicranocentrus sp. ZH6
CTGCAGCTCATTCCGACGATTGCGATGGAATCACAGTTCACATCAACTGGAGAAATGGGCAGCTGACCGTTGAGCAATTGTTTTACTTCCTCTTCGTAAATACGAATCCACGTGTCTGCTGCATACTACAAAGAAAGTACGTATATTATATATATGTATATATTAATATATTGCTGACTTTTAAATGCAACAACTTAATACATCGACATTTTTTATGATTAGGTATACCGTTCCGAGAAGTCCAACATGTTGTGGTGTAGCCGCTGGAGAAACAGGATCACAAGCTATATTTACAAATCGCAGGCCCTTTTCATTTCTAAATATTAAACCAATTGCTTGTTAAGATTAATCCCTTGGAACAGAGACAGCGTTTAATTAGGCATTAACAACAAAGTAGAATTTGTTAACTAACAATAAGTTACATAGTTGTATATGATTACCCCATTATCATTCCATTTTTGCAAGATAAATCTTTTAAGAAATTTTCATCAATGAAGCATTCATTTTCTGAGTTGTTATTTCTCCACCATTTGTTCAAATAGGCATCTAATGAAGTAATGAGCAACATATATAAATTACTATCATGTAATAAATGCTTATGATTAGCACTTCGGGAAAAGATCGTTCTACTTACGGGAATTATCAGAAGTTTCTTTTAAACCGGTCATCAGTTGCTTGAATGTCTTGAGGGAAGGATGGATGATGACGATGGACATGTTCATTCCTTCCATGGGAAGAAATCCTTGAAAGTCGGCACAGTCAAAGATATCATCGCTGTTTTTCAATGCCTGTATAATATAATTCACAACTATGTCAATAAATTTCGAGATGTTGAACAGTAAAGAGTTAACAATCAAAATTGAATGTTAACAGTCGATTAAGAAGGTTGGCAGAGATTTTGCAAATTTAAATGTGAGCAAATCACTCACAAGTATTGATGGTGACAAAACCACACACTTCCTGAATGCTCGAAGTGTAAAAGCAAACAAAGTCGAGAAGACAGTTGTCTCCACTTTGGCCACATTCTGTTCTTCATCCAGATAAAATAAATGGTCAAAACCAGCATTAAGTGCTTCCCTACAGCAATCAGCAAACCAAAACACAAAGATCATCATCAATATTTGCACAAATTACCAAACTACGTTCAGTTGTGGTCAGTGACAGTGTAGACATACCTGAAGCTAAGGGAAACCTTTGGAGAAACAATGACACCCACAGGGTAGCTAGTTATGGACCTCTTCAACGATTTACACAGCACCAGGGCATTACTAACTTGGTCATTTGTCAACACTGATGTTAGCCAAATTTGGGAGTGGCTAAATCCTGAAAAAATCCAACAAATTTCCTCTTGTTTATAAACATTTAATATGAGTTGATGTCTTTCAAATGAGTTTAAAACCGGTAGCACACTTTGAAGAAAAAAGTTATTAAAGCAAATTCTTTCGATAATCCTTTATCCATGGAAAAGTAATAAAATTTAAAAAAAATGCTGCTTAAAATGCGAATTGCGATGAGTCATAAATAAATCAGAGGCTAATAAATACTTCATTAATTTATAAAAACATTTTAAAACAATGAAGTGATGAAAGAAGCAATTATTTAATTAATAACAAGTCATAAGCTAAAAAAATGTTACCTTTCATAGTGTAAACAGGAGAGTTGACGTTGAATGGTTGAATGTAGGTTTTCTAGCAAAAAAATTAGCTTCGTGCTAAAAAGCTTGTTTAAATCACAGTAATGAAAACACTTTAAATTGATCCCACCCCACCTCTAAACCGAAACTGCATGTATTACCATAAAATGCTTCATTTTTATACATGAAAATGGGAAATGAGAATCTCGTCATTCGCCTACACAATTCAGTGATCATTATTCCTCTTCAATATGGCTGGTAGTCATTTGGCCTTCTTAATAGAACTAAAGAAGTGATCTTTCTCAAGGACTTCTTCAACATGGTTTTTGTTGAACTTTTTTAACTCTCACGTATGTGGTAGATAGGAAGGAGACCGTGTCAGGATATTTAATTGAGTGTGGTTGGTGGTGTAAAATTTGTACTTTTTTTTACAGCTTTAAAACCATTTTCATCCAATTTTAAAACAGATTTTATCGTTGAGACAGATTCGTGATGGATGAGACTTATGAGGTATAAAATTACATATTTTTCAAGTGAAACTACCCTTTTAGTAAAGTTATATCATGTACATGAAACTAACAATATAAGTTGTATCTTGTGTGTGAATATAGAGCTTGTTTATGACAACTTGACAGCCAAAAAGATGATCTGTTTCCTGAACATGTATATAGGTAAGTACTCCATCATCCGTGATTTAAGAAGACACTTGTGAGCTGAGCAAGTTTCACATTAGGCAACAATATAATTGTCATCGTTTTGGCTGGAATTTGTGGCTGGACAAGGTCGCAAAATGTCGTTGCAAAGAAGATCATTCGTTATGTTTTAAGTCTGTATGGATGCTTCTGATACATGAATTTAATTGTTATTGTTAGCCACCTTTCTTTTAAAGAACAAAAGAGGAAGGGGGACCTGTGCCCAACTCAAGCTTAACACTATAGTTTTACTGAAGTAAAGGATGCATTAAAATTAGGGGAAAAGGTATAAATAATTTTATACCGATAAAAAACCTTGCAGAAAATGTTTACTTTGTTTAATGAAATTGTTCATTCCGTGTGTCTGTCTATATGTCTGGGTGTTTATTGCTCTAGTTATTACTGTTCAACATTTTAAAATTCTCTTTTCACCAATCAATATATTTCTTACAACTAACTAAACTCAATAATATCTCTCAATTCACATCACCCATTACCTCATATTGTGAGCCAAATCCGTTGGAACTGTGTTGTTATAACGGTAAAAATTTACGGTTTCGATTCAGTTTCACGCAGCGGAACTTCTTATTCCAGCTAGCATACTGTTATGCGGTTTATTATTTTTATTATTAGTTATATATTGGAAAAACCGTGATGATGTTTATCTTACGATCATAAATAAGCTCAAATAAAAAAATAGCATTTACCAGGTCAGGTATCACATTGTTAAATAATTTCCAAGCGTCTAAACCTACCTACCTTTTTCTTTGTTGTTCACATTGATAACCACTTTGTCGCACAAGTTTCACGGAGGAAATTTTCTCCTTCCCTTAACTTCCGCAAAGCAAATCTTGATGAAAGTTGATATAAGCTAAATTCTCTTTTGGAAAATTAAATTTAGTTTTTTGCAGATTTTGTTTTCTACTCCACAATATAATCGAGCTTAAACTGAAAACTGATTTTTTGTACCCATCCTTGGTTTAAATATAAGAAAACCATGTGGTAACAGTTGGCTGTTTTTTTCTTCTTTTATCCGTATTAATGACGCATGATTGTGGCTGTGGCGTAGTCATTTCATCTTTTGTCTCATTGTCAGTGTTAACCATCATTTTGAAGCTTTACTTACTCAGTGACCTGGGAAAACCAGGTAGAGCTTGCAAACTACACTTTTTTGTGTGAACGCTGATGTCTGAAAAGGCAGCGTATTGTACCTGCAGGATATTTCAAACAAATATTCCCCAAAAATGATTGTCCTTCAGTTTCAGAATAACCTTCGCAATACACACACGTAGTAGACAACAATAAATGGATGTTTTTCTTCACACATCTGTTATATTTATACTTTCAAGTAGTTCAGGAATGGTTTTTTCAATGACTAGGATCTTTTTCATTTTCCTGCCATTTCACTCCGTCATTGTTCAGTGTTCAGTTGTAATACTTTTTTTTCTAACCAACTAACCTTGAATCCGATTCAGACTAAATGAGCAAGAAAATACCTAAATCTTGAATGAGCACCTTTAATAATGGCGTTTTTTAAAACATTTTAAGTCCTTAATGCTTCAATCCACTGAAATGCTGGCGCTATCACGCCTATTATACCTATTCAGAAATGCCCCATTGTATACGTCATACGAAGGATTATTTTAATTTTCATGTGGAGCCCAATTGCTAGAAGTACTTGCAAAAAATAATGAGTTTACAAAATACACATGTGCCACTTATTGCCATTGCCATTGCATTAAAATACATTACAAGACAAGTTGCAATGGAAATAAAACTAATTTCAGAAAAAATGGGACTGTCTGAGGATCTTTCAAATTACATGTTCAGCGGTGGTTACTGAAGATGAGGTCATTGGTCATGAAATATTTGCTCGTTATTTTTGAAATTTTAAGTCGTTTCGAGTCCTGATCATATCACTTTCTCGTTTTGCAGTCACTAGAGCGTTATTAATTACACATATTAGTTCAACTGTCAGTCGCTTCCGCCAAACCCCTATGGGCTTGGGCTGCCATATAGAACATCTTCATCTTATCATCACCAAATTAATCTGTGAAGTAGCCACCACAGAACAGACCGACGTGTGATTGTGATATTTTGCTTGAAAGATGCTATTGCATGCCTCGCGCGTCCAATACCAGCGTGTGCATCGAATACTAACTAATAATTTTTTTGTAACGACTGTTACATTTGCACTTATTTATTGCAAAAACCATTGCCCCAACATATTAACAATTTGTATGCATACGAAGGATTATAATGTAGGCAAACCAGTTTTGCATTTAAAGTTACTAGTTGTATAAGATTTTCCTACGTTAATATAGCAAAGTTTCAAATTTTCGTCATTGACTGGATTGATACACTGGTAAAAATAGCAGATTCAAAATTGGCGGCTGTGTTGTCTCGCTCTATGAGAAAGAAAGGTGGACATTTACGTGAGACTGTTTTTACATCTATAGTGCAAGTGCACTCTTAAGAACGAAGGATATTACAGGATTAAATTAAGACTTCGAACTTTGTGACAAGCAATGTGGAATATTTGCTGAACAGCTGGACTTGGACATGATGTGCTCTGCTGTTTGTATTCATTTTCCACTGACCTTCAACCTTTCATTTTAAAGATGTCAACTGGTGATTTGGTTACATGAGCTCTATCTAAGTCGGCATAGTGTCGAGAGGAAGGACGAGTGATAGTGATGGGATTAACGTGAGAAAATTACTAAAATTGACTTGAGTTATTGTTTTCATTAAGCTAACTTTACTGTCCCAATAATAGATGCCATTTTCATTCGCAGGTTGACGCGAGCAATTATCCTGTCACAGCAATTGGGAAATAGTAAGTAGTCCACAAACAACTCAAGTTAAGTCGGCAATGGGGATTACGGAGATGACTAAAATAAATGTTTATAATCCCTCAAATGTTTTTGGATCGTCTATTCCCTTTCAGATCATGGCCTTCCGATTAGATCGTATTGTATTCAACCTCATCAAGAAAGTCGACGGGTGGGATAGTAGTAGTGAATATAAAGAAGCATTTCTGGATATGATTCTCCCCAGGGAAAGCAGTGATGTGTTGGTAAATTAAAAGATGATTTGTTATGTGATTTTGAATCTTTGCAGAGGTGGGAATTTCGTAAACGGACATTTCATTCAGACTCTTAGATACGCTGATAGCAATAATCTTCCAGTGCCTGGTCGGTATTAAAACGAAGTAGCCTATTGTAATGTAATGGCGAGGGATTAGGACATAGGATGCAAGATGGTTCAGCAATCTAGCGCAATATTCATCCAAGCAAATGAAGGGATTATTAGACTTGGATATGCTCACGAATGTTCAATTTTAAACTGATTTAAATATCGAACATCTCCTAAAAGTCAAGCTAGTTATCAAACACCAAATATTTGATTAAAAGATGTAACATCTTACCAAATGAGTATATCTCCCACAGTCAACCCAATCCCAATCGCCCAACCATCAGTTTTTCACTAAATTCCGAAGTGACTCCGGAGACATCCCCCTCCATGGCATTGGTTCGTGTTGAGTTTTTACATATTCTGCGTAGTCGAAAAAACACAACCACAAAGAGAAAACAGACAGAAATACTAAATATTTATTCATTTTTAAATGTAATGGACTACTATGTAAAAGCCCTTTTAATTTGCTTGTAACAGCTTACGTGGTTTTGCGACAGTTTGTGGAGTGCAAGTTTAAATTAGAAAAAAGTAGGTATTACTTAATTATAAAAAATAATGAGTTATAAAAGACCTTTATCAGACAATGGCTTTTTTAATTGTCCCACACAAAACAACATCTGTCGAATATGGGCCATATGTCGGTATGTGCTGGCATCATGATGGTGAAGAAGATTAAAGTCAAATTATTTTTCGCACGCTTTGTATATAGTGGTTTACTTATTTTGCACCCAATAAAAGCTTTCATATACGCCTTTTGATAAATGCATATCGCTAGGTTTTCATATTTTTTTTATCATAAATGAGAAAAATGAAGGTGGCACTTCATTTAGCTTGGTTTACAAAAATATGCATGTTTTAAGCAGCCAGGACTTCATCAAATGGTGTGCCTAGAATATTTTAAAGTAAATTAACGGGAAGAGTATCATAAAGTGTAAGTTGTTGAAGATAAAGAATTGAATTGAAAGCATTGTATTGAAATGTTTAAATCATAATCAATTCAAGCACATACATTTTGTATTGTTTGCTGCAGTCGGCAGTGATAAGGGAAGGATTGACAAGAAAGATACGTAAAAGAAATTTTAAATACGTGTACAAGACTTACGTGTGAAGTGAAACACTCTGAATTTTTCGAGCATGACATGATAAAGTTACTCTTACGCTAGTTAGTCGAAAGTCTCATCCAATAATTTATATTTATGGTATTCATATATGTAGTGTGATCTTGCTATTTTTATAATTGTTCCTCCTTAAGCCAAATAAATAAAAACAATGTGACGGATCATTTAAGCATTTTACTTAGCTCAGTAAATGTTGGGCGAGTTGATGGAAAGCATTTCCAGCATTTGAGCGTTACATTGTTAACTCTAACCACAAAACCAATGTAAACAACATTTTCAATATATTCCGTGTTAAAATACTATAACTCACAAATCTGGTGTTGCATGACGTGGCGGATCTGGTCGTAAACCCTTTTCCAGCCCATGACAAACCGGGGTGTGGAATTTAAATACGATACAAAGAACACCACCGGTGAGTTGGTGACTGGCATAGATATATAGATCAATTATTCTAACGTCTTTACAGATATCATTTCATATTAAAAAAATTTCCTCTTACACTAACATAACAGACGACATTTTCGTGTTCAAGTCGAGCTAATATGAATGTTATACTTAACAATATGTTTTTAGCAGAAAAAACTACTGCATTACATCGTCAGTTTTAAAAAATTGTGAAAACTTGCGCACATTTGTATACTATATGAAAACGAAGGTAATATAGGTAGAACAAGTCATGCATAATATTTTTAAAAAATACTATCAATACCTTTCGTCAGCAGTTTAACTCTTTTTCGTGTTTTTTCTGTTTTTAAACATAAGCTGTGAATGAAAATTAATATTTACCAGACAATCTGATATCTGATAGACAGTGTATTCATTCCTAATCTTCGTTAAAGACAAGTTCCCCGTCAGAGAAGTACTCTTCATTCCACCATTTGTTTTCAGGTAGCTGACAATTACAAAAAGAATCATTGCAATAGTTATGTACATCATTTCATACAATGTTATTAATATATTTCGCAAAACTAAAATGTTTTCTACCTGTCTTGGAGCCCGGTGTAATGTATCTTTGTTAAATTGGCGGATTTCTTCCAAAAGACTAGTGATCATTCTTAGCATTTGAATCTGTTGTTGTTGCATCACCTCCATTGGTTCAGCTTCAGGATGTGCTACCAAAGGATGTCTTGGGGCGTGCTTGTCTCGCAGCTGGGAAAAAAATAAACGTAATCTTTGAAGACGCTCAAGCTCTATTGTAATATCCCGAATAATCCTATCAATGGAATCGAATTCTTCATTTGGATTCATTTTACTGGAAAAAAATCTGCAAATGCATCCTCTTCTTGTGGGTGCATTTCTACAACTGAAGTGCTTCCGGTGCTTCGTCAAAATCACATCCAAAACTTTTTTGTATTATCAAGAGTAAGAGGGATACAAACTTTTATCATAGAATCAGTTTTTGATCAACACGGATGCCAAATATTTTAGCGGAAGTAATCCTTGAACTTAGAAGTAGATATCAGCAGTATTCAGCATGCTCCTTTCAATATTTTGTTAATAGCAAATCAGTATTTCAAAAGGAAAATTACAAAATGCTTGTGAAAATGAACACACTGATCTGTTGATGTAAATAAAATGTGTATTTTGGGCAAACAAACATTTCTAAGTGTTTGGATTGAGTTAAGGTTTTGGCTTACAAAACAAACAACATGTGAACCAACTAGGAGCGAATGTGATGGAGATTGAGTGTCATTAGTCATTGTTTGCTACATACACAGTCATTTACTTACTTTACTTTCGACTTTACTCATTCAACATGTGAACAACAAAATGATCTTAACTTGATCTTGATTGCATGTCTGAGTTTAACGCAAATTTATATGAGTTACAATAATGAAGGCATGAAAATGGACACCTGAGAGTTTGTTTCACACAAATAGGAAAGCTCTTAACTCTGTTCCTACCAAAGTTAGTGATCTGGCCAATATGGGAGAGGAAAAATTGTGGAAATTTTTCAATTGTTTTGGGAACACTGATCAATCAGGGAAGATATTGCTTAACCTAAGCTTACATCAGCTTGGAATATTGATAATCTCTGTCTGTTGCAATATTTGTATTTGGATGTAAAAATGCTTGGATTTCAAATCCACGTGACAAACTTTTTGTTTTGCATATTTTTTGGTTTATTTGATAACTTTGTGAAACTAGTGAATTTACAAGAATTTGTGACACTTGGCTGTTGGCTAGAATTCAAAATGAATATTATTAAGCTGTGCAAACCATTTGACTGGAGTTAATATGTCCTTTTTATCATTGATCTTTCCTTTGATTAGATATCGATTGACAAACTTTGGCCACTAATTTATTTAAAATTCGACTAATATTACGATTTGCTAGGAGATGACTCATTTTAATAAATATTTTAAACTGTCGACTAACAAATTCACATGAAGTAATAAGCATGTTCATAATTTTTTGTTAAACTGTTGAAATTAAATTGTTAATCCAATGTTGTCATTTCACTAAAGTCTAATTAATTAGGGTAATAATATCCCCCAAATGTGTACGTCCAGTAGAATCCGGATCCAGTACTTGCTCCACTCTGGAAAACAGCCAACATCATTTCTGAGTTGTAGGTGTTCGCATCGTAAGTTTCCCGAGAGTAAGTAATCCTGCTAGAAATTTAAAATTTATTGTGACAATAAGTAATAAAACTAATATACCCAAACTAACGATGGGATGACGTAAAATTTATATGTCTTACCTCCCGTACAACCTCCACTCTGAATAGGATGGGTCATACTGGTAAATAGATAGAAAATCTGTGGTAGCTAATGACAACCTGATGTACTTCAAAAATGCATATTTTCCAGTAGACGGAGCCACATAGTTGTTCATAGGAAGGAATAAATAGGAAGAGAGCATGTTTGGAGAAGAAGTGTGCTTTAAATGACCCAAACTTTCCGCTACTGTCACTGAAACCGATTGACCACTGAACAGGGTTGCGGCTTGACTCACGGTTGCGTTGTATTGCAGGAGGAAGCCGAAAGTGCTGTTAGAGGGGAAGGAACTGGTGACCCTAGTAGCATAAGTGATAACAAGGAAAGTACCACTTCTGACTTCAACAGAGGTGGTAGTCCCTGACCTGAAAAATACATGTATAATTAGAATTCTTATATTTCTGTATGTTTTAAATTTTCTTTTAGCTCCATTTCTTACAATTTGTAGTGAGTTGGGGAAGTCCCATTTTGGCCAAAAGCGGCAACCGTAAGTTGAACATCATTGTATGCTACTGGGGTGATTTTGTCAAGTCTTAAAGAATACGAGGTCGCTCTCGGGGTACGGATGACCCAGGCACAGCGCTCGTTCATTTTAAGGTTTTCAAACGGCTTGTACACAATACCCCCAGAGGTGGCGGTGTAAACACCACCGCAGGTTAGACAAGGTTGATTTTTTACACTGGAAGCTTGCCCTGAAACCTTAGTGAAAAGAGGGAAGGCAGCTAGCGCCATGAAAAAAACGAGATTTGGCGAAGTCTTCATTTTTAAGGATGAATTTGTTAGGTAAGTGTTTCGTTCAGCGACAGAATGTTGTACTGATCTTAATGGATTTGACTGGAGTTTATATACTCAACGAAGGTGGGATAATTTTGCGAAACATCTCACTTCAAAAAAACCGCAATGGTGAAAAGAAAAAAAAATCCTTAAATGAATTTATAATTGAAATATATAATTGAGTGAAAAAAGATTTTATTAGTCATTATTAAGTCGTCATTTGGTCAGTTTGACTATTGCGAAAAATTTCTACTTTTATTTTGTCGAAATTGCGACATCTAGTTTGATCCTGTTATCATTTTTTAAAATTAAAATATAAGTCCTGTCATTAGACTAAATTCATAGAAATTTATTATTAATGCTATTTAACGAGGAATTACGTTCGAAATTTATTACTAATCTGTTAATATGTCTAATTTAATTAAATCCTGTGTTCAACCAATAAATAAGATAAGACGATATTAAACCTTTTCAAACAAACTCATTGACGTTTTTCGGCTGAAAAGATATAGATTAGGTGTTACTTTTATTTGCTAGCTATATGACTGAAGTGATTGCATTTTTTTAAATGATCCAGTAGGTGGTTGCATAATTTTTCCCGTATAATAATATAACGCAAATATGCAAATATGATTTTTACATGCATGCTTTTAACTTTTAATACTCATATTACTCATCATAAACTGATCGAATGGGTATAATGGACAAGGAATACTTTTGTTATTATATATTTTATGCACTAGTGCCAAAGCCCGTGGATCATGCAATCATGCCATAGTACCTGGTTTGAATGTGTAATTAATTTTATATTGAAGTTTAGCATTTATTTCTAACAAATACATGAATGAATCAGATAAAGATTAAGATGCATATGCATACTCAGCATAAAATATGTTTCTTGGTTTTGAAATCAGTACAGTTAAAGGTTAATAATATTATAAATATTGGACAATATAGACTAATATACTTGTGCTTAGCTTATTCATTCTTTCATTTTTGCATTCAAAGCCCATTCATTTTTTACCAATGTCGTCATTAATGACAATTCCGACTAGCATTTACCACAACTTTTGTAGTCGGAAAGTAATATTTAATGTAAATATATCAGCCCTGTATCAGGATTTTCACTGTAGGACTGTTCAAGGTTTGTCTATTAGACAATTATGTGATACAAATACAGAGTTATACTGTTTTTATGAATATTTGTTTGAGATTTTTGGCAGTTAGCCAACCTTTCCAAATTAATGTTTGTGTTGCTATAAAACTCGCCTGGATTGAAAAGCCGAATTTATTTTAAAGTTAAAGTTAAAACTATTCTTTTCATACACTCAACATTTTCTGGGTGAAATTAACTTCATTGTAAACATGTTCATGTAATATTTAAATTATTACAGAATACAAAATATTATTATTAATAAAATTTATTGACTGTTTATTCAATAATACTATATTTGTTAAATTCATGTAATAAATACATCAGTGTCTTTAAATACTCCTATTTAAAGTTGTTTAGTACTTTTATCGTCATTCAACTCTTCAAATAACTACATAAATATAAATATGAAGATTTGCATTGATTCTCATTCTTGATTATTGATCGTTTTGAATATTCAATTCCTGCAATTGTCCATTCGTTTTGATAGAAAAGCAATCAATTCTGTAATACATACTCCTACAGAAACAACACAGCCTAAGATAAACACGTAAAATATCTGCGCTAAACTACTATTCAGCGAAAGTTTAGAAGTTTCCTTTTGCGAAGGATACTCAATCTGGGAACTTTCTCTTTGAAGAATTTTTTCCCAAAACAATAAAATCCCAGAGGTAGACATGTGTTCCATTCTCCTTGTCAAATAAGTTCCCCCAGAGAATTGAATATACCAAGAATAATGAATAATGCTTCCTGAATAGTTCATCTTTTCCTTTATAAATCTGCAGTGTTCTCGAAATTCTCCTTTTTCTGATATACTTCATTACCTCATGGATTTCATCACTGTCTCCAACAAAAGAGTTAGCCGTGCAGTTGCTCTCCAGGAAAGATACTACGTCGTTCACACTTCTATTGTGCAATTGAAACGATCTTAGTTGTTTGAACAAAGGAATAATCTCTTTATCTTGAACTACGGGATAATTAAAATTTTCAATTTTATCAAAATCAAACTTGTAGCAGTAACTGGTCACATTGAATTCTTTATATTTAAGAAAAACTTTTGGCCCTAGAAGCTTGAAGCTAGAAGTTGAGAAGGTTTTCGTCCACAATGTAAAACTCCCCAGGTGTGAAAACTGTTCAACCCTTTGAATTCTTGATGGAGATATAACCATAGCGAAATTATCACCTTTATATGCACTCCCTCCTAGTATAATTGAAGTGATCAGCCATGCCCATAAAAAGAAATATGCTTTACGGGTGGCAAACCCTGTGGACACAATAGTGTTTAAAAGGAGGGCAATGATGATAAATAAAAGAGATAAGGTTCCAGGATTATCCTTTGCTTTCAGAAAACGAGTAGCAAGTTCAGAAAGAAGAACTGTTGTCACAATTCATGCAAGCAGGGTTAGCCAGACTCCTTGTTGAAATGGCTTGAGAAGGACAAGGTCATGTTGATTGGGATTTGGATGACATGTAACGAAATTATAAAACGTGGAGTCTATTTTGGTAGCTTAAAAGTGCAATAATTCTTGGATATAAATTAGGAGACTTGCGCCTCCCGTCGTATAACACATATTGTGTAAGAATTGCAAAAACCATTTCCTCAACTTTTGGGGTTAATTGAATCACGTTTTGGACTATTCGTGAGTGAAGGATTCTTTTCAATCTTTCATATTCCACGTTTATCTTTACGTCAGTAAAGGTGTTCACAAGGGGAACGTAAGGAACATTTATACCATCGCTTGTATAATAAATGTAAACACGTTTCATTTCCGGTTTACACGATTCAACAAAATTTTCTTTTTGCTTGGGGGCAATGAACTGGATAAAATTGAAAGTTAGTCCGGGGCATTGGTGGATTCACGAAGGGACAAAATTTGCACAAAAATTGACTTCATTTGGGTTATTTCCGGTTTCCAGATGGTCTGTCAAATTGTACACAAACACGTAAGGGCGTATCACGTCCTTTGCCCGACTGTACTTACCCGACCACTTTTTGCCCGACCAAAACTCCCCGACTTGTAAATTACCCGACGAGCTAACTTCCAGAGCGTCATTTGCCCGACTACAAAAATTGCCCGCTTAACAAACCTCCAGACTATCTTGTCGGATAATCAATTAATAATGGAGTATCCAAAACTTATTTAAAATGCCATTGAGTAGATTTTAATCATTTGAGTAAGGTTTGGTTATGATATTTGGTTATAATAAGCATGAAAAACAGATCACTGATACCCTGATTTTTACTGAGGTCGTCTGAGATAATGAAAACCAGA